>SJYC01051306.1:0-10052 GCA_006408675.1 Madoqua kirkii | reverse complement strand
GAGTGTGCACAGGCTTATCACACACCCTGGGCCCCTCTCCCTCACCACTGACAGTCAGTGCGCACAGGCTGATCACAACCATGGGCTCCTCTCCCTCACCTTGTCTTTGAAGCCCCTCCCCTGAGAGCCATCTGGGAGTTCAGGTCTTTGGAGCCCAAGTTGCCTGCTCTCCGTGCTTGGCCCTGCAATAAACACTGAACTTCCCCTCACCACAGCCTCGTGTCAGTAGACTGGTTTGCTGTGCATCTGGTGAGCGGATCCAGGTTTGGAAATGCTGGTAGTCCTGTGTGTCCTAAAGCAATTGTTCTCTGAGGCAGACAGTGCTCCTCCTGGCTGCAGAGAAACTGCCTGCCATGGCCAAACCTTCGTGCACAGGAGCATCCACTGCCTCATGCAGACAAGGACGGTACCTGGGATGGAGCGACATGAAAGCCATAACCTCTGCTGACGAGGCAGGACCACAGACCCACAGCCGAAGTCTAGGAGCAGGGAGGACCACAGACTCAAAGCTGACGTCTGGCAAGGGCAGGACCACAAACTCACAGGTGAAGTCTGGCGGGGGGCAGCAGGACCACAGACTCACAGGTGAAGTCTTGCGGGGGCAGGGGGGCAGGACCACAGACTCACAGCTGAAGTCTGGGGTGGGGGCAAGGCGGGGCAAGACCACAGACTGACAGCTGGAGTCTGGGGGGGCAGGAGAACAGACTCACAGCTGACATCTTGGGGTGGGGGACAGTGATTCCTGAAGTGGCTTCTTGGAAAAGGCTGAATCACTGATGGATCATCCAGCATTAACTACTCACCAGCGCCCTTTTCTTGAAGTGCGACACCGGAAGGATTCAAATGTAATGGACACAGAGGGCTCAGGAAGAACCAGAGCATAATGAATGCAAGCCACGTTCATACAGCAGTGTGCAAATCGGCCTGACGTTCCCTGATTTGAAGTCTGGGGGAGGCAGTGCCGACACCCAGCTGGTGCAGGCTGGAGAAACAGCAGGGCTGCGGAACCTCGGAAAGGCAACCAGCGCCCCTCGCAGGCGAGCTGCTCACACGCGTCCAGCCGCGCCGGCCCCTTGAACAGGAGCGCCGGGCTTGCGCTCCTGCCTCTGGCATCTGGGCGCCCTTGTCAGCGTGGGCCAGCAGCCTTCAGCGAGCCCCAGGGCCTGAAACAGGCCCAGCCTGGCCAGAAAAGGGGAAGGGGGCCCGAGACCCCGGGGGCTCCACAGGCCCGCCTCACCGCCCTTCATCCCATCCCAGGAAACTGAAAAGACTCCCGCCTTTTAACGAGCAGTCTTTTCTGCTCACAGGCAGCATGTACATATACTCAGACCTGGAGTGGGGTGCTTCTTCACACCTGACGTCCACTGGCTCAGCTGAGAGCTGCAGCCTGAGTGTGTCTACAGAGCACCGTCAGGGGAGCCCCCCGCCCCCACCCCGGCACGGGGCAGTGGTGGGGGACAGGGGGCAGGGTGGCGCAGGCCCACGGCAAGCTCTCCAGGGGCCAACTTTCCTCCGAGGATTGCTCACCGCACCTCCAAAGACTAGTCCACCCCATTCTTTCCAACAGCTGCAGATTCTGCGCTATGAATACAGCACGCATTCAACTTCCTTCCAAACAGGAAGTTGTTTCCAGGACAATTTTGTACAGAAAAATACAGCTGCGAAGATCTGTGCACATGGAGATCTGTGCTTGTGAAGATCTGTGCATGTGAAGATCTGTGCAGAAGCTGAGGCGACCCCACTCCCACCAGGAGAGAAGAGGCAGGGGCGCCCTCACGCCCCCACCAGTCACCCTGGTGCTCTGCGAACAAGAAGGTGAGCGGCCCCGAGCCCAGGGTGACACGTGAGCAGAGAGCCAGCCTGGGAGTGGCTGCCCCGTCCCGGCGACGGACGCGCTGGGGGCACCTCCCCAATCCCCTTACCCCAGCTGTGTTCCACCTCCGTTTAGATCCATTCTGCTTTGCCTTCAGCTGCACGCGTTTACTTACAGGGCAGCCGAGGCCCAGCCCAGCCAGCAGACCAGTCCTTCCCTCCAGAACAGGCTCTGTGACTTCAGTCAGCAGGAACACAAGGAGGACGAGGGAGCGTCTTGCTGAGCAGAGAGCACACGCAAGCCTGAGAAGCGCTGTGCCGTGGGCCAGCAGGGCCACGCCGTCCCTCATGCAGCCTTGCTTCTCCCCGGGGTCTGCATCTGGGAGACGCCACCGGAGGCCAGGTCCAGGCGCTGGGACAGAGAGCAGCCCCAGGACGCGTCATAGTGAGGCTATCAGATCAAAGAGGCAGGAGGCGTCCCCCTCCTAAACCGTTAGGGCCCCACGAGCGAAGGTGCCCCACTCTGCCTGGGGTCTAAGCAATGGGCTCTGGCTGCACTTGCCGCAAGGGTTACCTTTTAACTGCAGCTACACAGTTAACCAGGCAGCATCTGTGCTGACAAGACTCAGACAGTCAGAACAGGGCTAAGTAAGCACCTCCCCAGTGCCGCCATCTGCAACGGGAGCTGTGCAGTCGGCAGAGTCCTACCTGGAGGAGGAGACGGAGCCACCTCCACCGGCTGGTCACCTCCACGCAGGGGCCACCAGGCTCCGTCCAGCCCAGCACTAAGTGGCCGTGCCCACAGAAGTGCAGCTTCCCTGGGAAACCCAGCATGGTGAGGGCCCGAGACTGCAGTGCGACTCACCCAGCCTCAGCCAAGCGTCCAGTGGAGCCTCGGAGCAGACTCGCGCTGCCGCACCACGATTCTGCACGACAAACACAAGCAATCCGATGCCAGCGTCTGTGCAAAGCGCGCCTTCCAGGACCACAGGGGGAGGCATGGAGAGGCCTGCCTCCCCTCATCTGAGCCCAAGCCCACTCATCGACCCCAGCAGCACCCCAAGAGGTCTTTGTCCGAGCCACTTCCTCCTCCTGAAAACCTCTACCCGAGATTACAAACTCGTCTGAAGACACTGAAGCCCAACCAGAGGGGGCAGAAAGTCCTGTTAGCTCCTGAACTCGGCGCGCCAAGCCCATCAGACGGAGGCTCAGTGCCCACGGCAGAGCCCTTTAGGCCTGCCGGCGACCCCACGGCCTGCCTCCCTGCCCATGCCTGTGCTCAACCCCAGGGCAGCCCACATTCAGCCCAGGGTGCTGACGTCCCTGTGCTTGCGGCCTCAAAGGTGGGGGCCCTAGACTGGCACAATCAGGGTCCTCTCTGAGCTCCCAGGCACCCTCCCTTCGAATGTCTCCAGAGGAGAAAAGGATTCTCATCCTCATGGCGTGGGGGCACAGCCCCTGGGGCCTCGCAGGTGACGACAGCGCTGTCCGTGGCGGGTCCTGAGCAAGTGCTAAAGCCGAAAGGTGGGGGCCCTGGACTGGCACAATCAGGGTCCTCTCTGAGCTCCCAGGCGCCCTCCCTTCAAATGTCTCCAGAGGAGAAAAGGATTCTCATCCTCATGGCGTGGGGGCACAGCCCCCGGGGCCTCGCAGGTGACGACAGCGCTGTCCGTGGCGGGTCCTGAGCAAGTGCTAAAGCCGAGAAGTGACCCCGTGGCAACGGAGGCTGAAGGCCTTTATCAGCTGAACGAACGAAACGCACCCTCCACTGCACGTCTCTGGATACGTGTGGGGCTGCTTCCCAGCTTCTCTGGGCTCCCGACAGCCTATCCTGTCACTGTGGCAACCAGGCTGGCTGAGGCCGCGCTGCCTGCAATTGCATTTCCACCCTCTGAGCAGACGCGATCAGACATTACCCAGGCAGTGCGTATTTTAGGAAGGCTTTTCATTATGGCGATGTAAAATGTCAAGGCTGACTCCGTGGGCTCCCTCCAGACCTCCAGGCTCACTCGTTATCTGACACACACACGTTCCTGACCCGTGCTGGGCGGCCTGGCCCACCCCTGAAAGCAGGCAACCCAACGTCCAAGTTAATTAAAGGTTGGAAATGCTGGAGGAAGGCTGGCCTCCAGGACGGAGAGGGGAGGCAGGCGCCTCCTGTGGCGAGTACTCGGGGAGGAGGAGCAGAGATGAAGGACTCTCGGCGAGGGGATGTGCCCCGCCCCAAGGTGCAGGATGGAGCGCAAGCTGTCCTGGACGCAGAGCTGACCAGCACACTGCCAGCAGCGTCAGCTGAGCGAGAACAAAGGGAGCGGCTCCTTTATGTGACGGAACCTGGTGCCACACGGGACATCACCAAGTGGCCAACACCAACATCAGACGCATTACATTCTTTGTGGCCAAGGATGGAAAAGCTGTGTCCAGTCAGCCAAAACAAGACCTAGAGCTAACTGTGGCTCAGGTCATCACCTTCTCATGGCAAAATTCAGGCGTAAACTAAAGAAAGCAGGGAAAACCACGAGGCCAGCCAGGAACAACTTAAATCAAATCCCCTATGACTATGCAGTGGAGGTAATGAACAGATTCAAGGGATTATACCTAGTGAACAGGATGCCTGAAGAACTATGGATGGAAGTCTATAACATTGTACAGGAGGTAGCAAACAAAACCGTCCCAAAGAAAAAGAAAAACAAGAAGGCAAAGTGGTTATCTGAGGAGGCTTAAAAACAGCTGACCAACTTAGACAGCATATTAAAAAGCAGAGACATTACTTGGCCAACAAAGGTCAGTCTAGTCAAAGCTATGGTTTTTCCAGTAGTCATGCATGGATGTGACAGCTGGACTATAAAGAAAGCTGAGCCGAAGAATTGATGCTTTTGAACTGGGAAAGACTCTTGAGAGTCCTTTGGACTGTGAGGACTGTGAGGCGATCCAACCAGTCTATCCTAAAGAACATCAGTCCTGGGTATTCATTGGAAGGACTGATGCTGAAACTGAAACTCCAATACTTTGGCCACCTGATGTAAAGAACTGACTGACTGGAAAAGACCCCGATGCTGGGAAAGACTGAAGGCAGGAAGAGAAGGGGACGACAGAGCATGAGATGGCCGGACAGCATCACCAACTCCATGGACATGAGTTTGAGTAAGCTCCAGGAGTTGGTGATGGACAGGGAGGCCTGGCGTGCTGCAGTCCACGGGGTCACAAAGAGTCAGACACGACTGAGCAACTGAACTGAACTGAAAAATAGCTGACGAATGAAGAGAAGTGAAAAGCAAGGGAGAAAGGGAAGGTACATCCAAATAAACGCAGATTTCCAGAGAATAAAAAGGAGAAACAAGAACACCTTCTTCAGTGAACACTGCATAAAACTAGAAGAAGAAAAGAACAGCAGCAAAAGTGGAAAGACTAGATATCTCTTCAGGAAAATGAGAGATATCAGGGGAACATTTCGCCTAAAGACGGGCATAATAAAGGACGGAAAAGGTAGAGATCTATTAGACACTGAGGAGACCAAGGAGAGATGGAAAGAAAACACAGAAGCACTGTACACAAAAGAGCTTGATGAACTGGATTATGACAAAGGTGTGGCCAGCCACCCCAAGCCAGACCTTCTGGGCCGTGATGTTAAGTAGGCCTGGGGGAGCAGTGCTGCTAATAAAGCTGGTGGATGTGGCGGAATTCCAGGAGAGGCACCGGAACCCCTACCAAGGGTTGCATTCACTGTGTCAGCAAATCTGGAGGCCCAGCAGTGGCCACAGGACTGGAAAAGGTTAACCCTCATCCAGTTCCCAAGAAGGGTAGTACCAAAGAGCATTCTAACCGTCGGACAGCTGTACCATCTCTCCTGCGAGTACAGTCGTGCTTAGAATCTTACATGCCAGGCATTCTGCAGACCAGGAACTTCCAGATGTTCAGCATGGGTTTAAAAAAGGCAGAGGAACCGGAGATCAAATTGCCAACATTCACTGGGTCATAGAGAAAGCAAGAGACTTCCAGAAAAACATCTACCTCTGTTTTACTAACTACATTAAAGCCTTTGCCTGTGAATGATAACAAACTGTGGAAAGCCCTTTAAGAGATGAGAATACCAGACCACCTTACCTGTCTCCTGAAAAGCCTATACATAGGTCAGGAAGCAACAGCTAAAACCCTATATGGAACAACTGACTGGCTCAAGGTCGAGAAAAGAGTACGACAGGGCTGCCTGCTGTCATCCTGTTTGTCTGACTGCATGCTGAGCATGTCAGGGGAAAGGCTGGGCTGGATGAGCTCAAGCAGGAATCAAGATAGGCAGGGGAAACATCAGCGACCTCAGACATGTGGATGATGCCACTCCAGTGGCAGAAAGCAAGGGGATAAAGAGCCTCTTGCTGAGGGTGGAGGAGAGTGAGAGAGCCAGTTTAAAACTAAATTTAAAAACACTAAGATCATGGCATCCGGCCTCATCACTTCACGGCAAGTAGAAGGGAGCAGTAGGTGGAAGTAGTGCCAGATTTCCTCTTCTTGGGCTCCAAAGTCACTGTGGTGGCATGAAATCAGAAGACAACTGCCTCTTGGCAGGAGAGCTACGGCAACTGAGATGGTGTATTGAAAGGCAGAAGCATCACTCTGCCAACAAAGGTCTGTCTAGTCAAGGCTGTGGTCTTCCCAGTGGTCACATATAGTTGGGAGAGCTGAGCCAGAAAGGCAGAGCACCACAGGATTGACGCCTTCAAGCTGTGCTGCTGGAGAAGACTCCCAAAAGCCCCTCGACAGCAAGGAGGCAAAGCCAGTCAACGCTGAGCGGAGTCACCCTGAACACTTGTTGGAACGCTCAAGCTGAAGCTCTAGTGTTTTGGTCATCCGATGTGAAGAGCCAACGCGTTGGAAAAGTACCTGATGCTGGAAAAACTGAGAGCAGAAGAGGGCATTAGAGGCTGAGACAGCTGGATGGCATCACTGACGCAGCGGACACGAACTCGGGCAAACTCCAGGAGAAGGCGAGGTCTGGGAGGCCTGGCGCGCTGCGTTCTCTGGGATCACAAATGGTCGGACACAACTGGGCGACTGAGCAGCAAGTGTTTCCAAACTATACCTATGGATACATCCAGTGGCGCTTCCTTATTAGACACACAGGGAAGCTGAGGTCCCCGGAGAGCAGAGAATTCGGTCACTCATATCACGAAACCCCTTCCTTTTTTTCTGTTACAGACATGATAGAGGCATTAAGTCATTCCTGCTGGGGTCCTTAGTCTGGGAGGAAAAACAACTTTTAGACTACATTTCCTTTTTCCAACATACAAGGGAATCTTCAGGGAAAGGAGGCCTTCAAATATTGCCGTCAGTCACACACTTGATGTGCACGGCGCACCCACTGCAGTAGTTACCACGGATGCCCTGAGAAGCCCCGGGGGCAGACCGTCGGCCCCTCGCACACAAACGCAGCAGCTGCGGCGCAGGGGCTCCACGCAGGGCGATCGGAAGTCGCCGAGAGAGCACTCTGAAAGGTTCTCATCCCAAAGTAAAAACTTTGTTCCCTTTTTCTTGCTGTTATCTATATGGTGGATGTTAGTTAACTGAACTTACTATAATCACGTCACGATAAATGGAAGTCAAGTCATAGCGCAGTCCACTTTACACAGTGCTGTATGTCAGCTGTATACAATAAAACTGAAATTTAAAGCATAACTATTCCTTAAAATATCAGTCTGCATTTTTTTTAATCCCACAAACTACCCATTTTTTTCGAATTGGGAGAACCAATACAAAATTGCCGAATCTACATTTCCAATTTAAAATGCTTAAAGAAAAAACCCTACCAGCTGCTATCACAATCTCGTCTTAGAAAAATCACAAGCATCAAAGAAAGAGAAAAGAGAACTCCCCTTTCGGCTCAGTGGTAAAGAATCTGCCCGTCGATGCAGGAAACACGGGTTCGAGCCCTGATCCAGCAAGACCCCACAGGCGCGGAGCACCGAGGCCTGCGCGCCCCACGGCTGTCGAGCCCTGCAGCCCGCGCCGCATGCCGAGAAGCCAGCAGCAGCAGAGCCCCAGCACTGCAGTGAGCAGCAACGCCCACGCGCCGCAGCCAGAAAGGACCCACCCGGCAACCAAGACCCAGCACTGTCAAACGTAAATTAACTGATCAAACTGTATAATTAAAAAGAGCAAATATAATCTTTTAAGTCTTTCGAGGTGAAGAGATCACCCCTTTGCCATTGAGACGCAAGGTCTCGCCCCTTTGCCATCGGGAAGTGGGATGCGAGGTCTTTGCGCCGTCTCTGGGGGGCAGCCCCACCTCTGGGGCGGCCCAGGGGAAACAGTCCACGTGCGCCACTGCCTGGGGCACACGCTCCCCACCCCTCCCGGTGCTATGCTGACCTGTGGGTTACAGATCGCGCTTGGTGAGGAGTGTGGACTGAGTTCCTGGAATTGAATCATCACTGAGCAGCCTAGCAAGAAATCAAGTTGGGCCTTCCCAAAACAGAGGGCGCACCCCTGCCCACAGCACCGACATGCAGTGGCCTGATGTGACGCTGACCGCTGCAGGCTGGGCAGAGGCCAGAGAGCCAGGCAAGGGCGGTCTGGTGAGCCCGGAGCACTGGGTGGAAGGGCGTGAGCACCTACCTCAGCACTGCCCGCAAAAGGCTCTTGGCCACCGACAGTAACGAGGAGAGCCAGCGTCAGCAGGAGGAGGGCTGGCGGGCCCGCGATGCAGCTGCACCCGTTCTCCCGTGGAGGAGTCGCCCTCTCAAGAGACCGAGAGACCACGGGGGCCGCGGCAGGCCACCTTTCCTTCCACCGGCCACGACCGCGCCGCTCCTTCCTTCCAGCAGCGAGCACGCATGCCAGTCGGAATTCTCAGGCTGCCGGCACCACCAGGCAGTCACCCCGTCAGGAAAGGCAGAGCGCTGGGCCCAGAAGGAGGGAGCCCAGGACCCGGGTGGGAGGGGCCGCCGGGGAAGCCATGGTCTAGTGTCCGGTGGGAACCATTCGGACACCAGGTCAAAGGGCGGCAGTTTAGTCAGACCCAGCAAGAAAGGGGTCAGGAAGATTAAACACCATCCTTCAGACTTTTTCAAATACGGATTTCTATATATTATCATTAATAGTAAACATTGTTCTAACTGCATATTATATCTCAAAACAGTAGAAAAGTATACCCTGAAACCACTGAGATTGAAAAAATATTTTAAAACTAAGCATCTGAAACAATAGTAATATTAATGAGTACAAAAGTTTTTTTTTTACTTTCAATAACAATAATTAATCATTGGCAATGTTATCTTAAAGAGAATTACCAGACCACCTTACCTGCCTCCTGAGAAATCTATATGCAGGTCAAGAAGCAGCAGTTAGAACTGAACGTGGACCAATGGACTGGTTCAAAACTGGGAAACGAGAGCGCCAAGGCTGTACGCCGTCAGCCCGCTTACTCCGCTCAGACGCAGAGTGCGCGCTCTGCGTGCCTCAGTCATGTCCAGCTCTGCGTGGCCCCATGGGCCACAGCCCGCCAGGCTCCTCTGCCTTGGGATTCTCCAGGCAAGAATACTGGAGCTGGGTGCAATGCCCTCCTCCAGGGATCACCCCAACCCAGGGACTGAACCCGCATTTCTTATGCCTCCTATATTGACGAGAGGGCTCTTCACCACTAGTGCCACCTGGGATGCCTGTGCATCATGCAGAGTAAACATAGCATAAGGGAAGCTGGGCTGGACGAGTCAGGAGCTGGACGGCGCCAGCCCACTCAGGACTGACCTAAATCGAATCCCTTACAATCATACAGTGGAAGTGACAAGCAGATTCAAGGGCTGGATCTGATAGAGTGCCTGAAGAACTATGAACAGAGGTTCCTAACACTGTGCAGGAGGCAGTGATTCAGACCATCTCCAAGGAAGAGAAATCCAAAAAGGGAAAGCGGCTGTCTGAGGAGGCCTTACAATAGCTGAGAAAAGAAGAGAGGTGAAAGGCAAAGGAGAAAAGGAAAGATATAAGCATCTGAATGCAGAGTTCCAGAGAATAGCAAGGAGAGACAAGAAAGCCTTCCTCAGTGATCAATGCAAAGAAATAGAGGAAAACAATAGAATGGGAAAGACTAGAGATCTCTTCAAGAAAATTAGAGATACCAAGGGGACATTTCATGCAAAGATGGGCACAATAAAGGATAGAAATGGTATGAACCCAACAGAAGCAGAAAATATTAAGAAGAGGTGGCAAGAATAAACAGAAGAACTCTATAGAAAAGATCTTAGTGACCC
>SJYC01051305.1:0-21001 GCA_006408675.1 Madoqua kirkii | reverse complement strand
GCCTGTGCTCAACCCCAGGGCAGCCCACATTCAGCCCAGGGTGCTGACGTCCCTGTGCTTGCGGCCTCAAAGGTGGGGGCCCTAGACTGGCACAATCAGGGTCCTCTCTGAGCTCCCAGGCACCCTCCCTTCGAATGTCTCCAGAGGAGAAAAGGATTCTCATCCTCATGGCGTGGGGGCACAGCCCCTGGGGCCTCGCAGGTGACGACAGCGCTGTCCGTGGCGGGTCCTGAGCAAGCGCTAAAGCCGAGAAGTGACCCCGTGGCAACGGAGGCTGAAGGCCTTTATCAGCTGAACGAACGAAACGCACCCTCCACTGCACGTCTCTGGATACGTGTGGGGCTGCTTCCCAGCTTCTCTGGGCTCCCGACAGCCTATCCTGTCACTGTGGCAACCAGGCTGGCTGAGGCCGCGCTGCCTGCAATTGCATTTCCACCCTCTGAGCAGACGCGATCAGACATTACCCAGGCAGTGCGTATTTTAGGAAGGCTTTTCATTATGGCGATGTAAAATGTCAAGGCTGACTCCGTGGGCTCCCTCCAGACCTCCAGGCTCACTCGTTATCTGACACACACACGTTCCTGACCCGTGCTGGGCGGCCTGGCCCACCCCTGAAAGCAGGCAACCCAACGTCCAAGTTAATTAAAGGTTGGAAATGCTGGAGGAAGGCTGGCCTCCAGGACGGAGAGGGGAGGCAGGCGCCTCCTGTGGCGAGTACTCGGGGAGGAGGAGCAGAGATGAAGGACTCTCGGCGAGGGGATGTGCCCCGCCCCAAGGTGCAGGATGGAGCGCAAGCTGTCCTGGACGCAGAGCTGACCAGCACACTGCCAGCAGCGTCAGCTGAGCGAGAACAAAGGGAGCGGCTCCTTTATGTGACGGAACCTGGTGCCACACGGGACATCACCAAGTGGCCAACACCAACATCAGACGCATTACATTCTTTGTGGCCAAGGATGGAAAAGCTGTGTCCAGTCAGCCAAAACAAGACCTAGAGCTAACTGTGGCTCAGGTCATCACCTTCTCATGGCAAAATTCAGGCGTAAACTAAAGAAAGCAGGGAAAACCACGAGGCCAGCCAGGAACAACTTAAATCAAATCCCCTATGACTATGCAGTGGAGGTAATGAACAGATTCAAGGGATTATACCTAGTGAACAGGATGCCTGAAGAACTATGGATGGAAGTCTATAACATTGTACAGGAGGTAGCAAACAAAACCGTCCCAAAGAAAAAGAAAAACAAGAAGGCAAAGTGGTTATCTGAGGAGGCTTAAAAACAGCTGACCAACTTAGACAGCATATTAAAAAGCAGAGACATTACTTGGCCAACAAAGGTCAGTCTAGTCAAAGCTATGGTTTTTCCAGTAGTCATGCATGGATGTGACAGCTGGACTATAAAGAAAGCTGAGCCGAAGAATTGATGCTTTTGAACTGGGAAAGACTCTTGAGAGTCCTTTGGACTGTGAGGACTGTGAGGTGATCCAACCAGTCTATCCTAAAGAACATCAGTCCTGGGTATTCATTGGAAGGACTGATGCTGAAACTGAAACTCCAATACTTTGGCCACCTGATGTGAAGAACTGACTGATTGGAAAAGACCCCGATGCTGGGAAAGACTGAAGGCAGGAAGAGAAGGGGACGACAGAGCATGAGATGGCCGGACAGCATCACCAACTCCATGGACATGAGTTTGAGTAAGCTCCAGGAGTTGGTGATGGACAGGGAGGCCTGGCGTGCTGCAGTCCACGGGGTCACAAAGAGTCAGACACGACTGAGCAACTGAACTGAACTGAAAAATAGCTGACGAATGAAGAGAAGTGAAAAGCAAGGGAGAAAGGGAAGGTACATCCAAATAAACGCAGATTTCCAGAGAATAAAAAGGAGAAACAAGAACACCTTCTTCAGTGAACACTGCATAAAACTAGAAGAAGAAAAGAACAGCAGCAAAAGTGGAAAGACTAGATATCTCTTCAGGAAAATGAGAGATATCAGGGGAACATTTCGCCTAAAGACGGGCATAATAAAGGACGGAAAAGGTAGAGATCTATTAGACACTGAGGAGACCAAGGAGAGATGGAAAGAAAACACAGAAGCACTGTACACAAAAGAGCTTGATGAACTGGATTATGACAAAGGTGTGGCCAGCCACCCCAAGCCAGACCTTCTGGGCCGTGATGTTAAGTAGGCCTGGGGGAGCAGTGCTGCTAATAAAGCTGGTGGATGTGGCGGAATTCCAGGAGAGGCACCGGAACCCCTACCAAGGGTTGCATTCACTGTGTCAGCAAATCTGGAGGCCCAGCAGTGGCCACAGGACTGGAAAAGGTTAACCCTCATCCAGTTCCCAAGAAGGGTAGTACCAAAGAGCATTCTAACCGTCGGACAGCTGTACCATCTCTCCTGCGAGTACAGTCGTGCTTAGAATCTTACATGCCAGGCATTCTGCAGACCAGGAACTTCCAGATGTTCAGCATGGGTTTAAAAAAGGCAGAGGAACCGGAGATCAAATTGCCAACATTCACTGGGTCATAGAGAAAGCAAGAGACTTCCAGAAAAACATCTACCTCTGTTTTACTAACTACATTAAAGCCTTTGCCTGTGAATGATAACAAACTGTGGAAAGCCCTTTAAGAGATGAGAATACCAGACCACCTTACCTGTCTCCTGAAAAGCCTATACATAGGTCAGGAAGCAACAGCTAAAACCCTATATGGAACAACTGACTGGCTCAAGGTCGAGAAAAGAGTACGACAGGGCTGCCTGCTGTCATCCTGTTTGTCTGACTGCATGCTGAGCATGTCAGGGGAAAGGCTGGGCTGGATGAGCTCAAGCAGGAATCAAGATAGGCAGGGGAAACATCAGCGACCTCAGACATGTGGATGATGCCACTCCAGTGGCAGAAAGCAAGGGGATAAAGAGCCTCTTGCTGAGGGTGGAGGACAGTGAGAGAGCCAGTTTAAAACTAAATTTAAAAACACTAAGATCATGGCATCCGGCCTCATCACTTCACGGCAAGTAGAAGGGAGCAGTAGGTGGAAGTAGTGCCAGATTTCCTCTTCTTGGGCTCCAAAGTCACCGTGGTGGCATGAAATCAGAAGACAACTGCCTCTTGGCAGGAGAGCTACGGCAACCGAGATGGTGTATTGAAAGGCAGAAGCATCACTCTGCCAACAAAGGTCTGTCTAGTCAAGGCTGTGGTCTTCCCAGTGGTCACATATAGTTGGGAGAGCTGAGCCAGAAAGGCAGAGCACCACAGGATTGACGCCTTCAAGCTGTGCTGCTGGAGAAGACTCCCAAAAGCCCCTCGACAGCAAGGAGGCAAAGCCAGTCAACGCTGAGCGGAGTCACCCTGAACACTTGTTGGAACGCTCAAGCTGAAGCTCTAGTGTTTTGGTCATCCGATGTGAAGAGCCAACGCGTTGGAAAAGTACCTGATGCTGGAAAAACTGAGAGCAGAAGAGGGCATTAGAGGCTGAGACAGCTGGATGGCATCACTGACGCAGCGGACACGAACTCGGGCAAACTCCAGGAGAAGGCGAGGTCTGGGAGGCCTGGCGCGCTGCGTTCTCTGGGATCACAAATGGTCGGACACAACTGGGCGACTGAGCAGCAAGTGTTTCCAAACTATACCTATGGATACATCCAGTGGCGCTTCCTTATTAGACACACAGGGAAGCTGAGGTCCCCGGAGAGCAGAGAATTCGGTCACTCATATCACGAAACCCCTTCCTTTTTTTCTGTTACAGACATGATAGAGGCATTAAGTCATTCCTGCTGGGGTCCTTAGTCTGGGAGGAAAAACAACTTTTAGACTACATTTCCTTTTTCCAACATACAAGGGAATCCTCAGGGAAAGGAGGCCTTCAAATATTGCTGTCAGTCACACACTTGATGTGCACGGCGCACCCACTGCAGTAGTTACCACGGATGCCCTGAGAAGCCCCGGGGGCAGACCGTCGGCCCCTCGCACACAAACGCAGCAGCTGCGGCGCAGGGGCTCCACGCAGGGCGATCGGAAGTCGCCGAGAGAGCACTCTGAAAGGTTCTCATCCCAAAGTAAAAACTTTGTTCCCTTTTTCTTGCTGTTATCTATATGGTGGATGTTAGTTAACTGAACTTACTATAATCACGTCACGATAAATGGAAGTCAAGTCTAGCGCAGTCCACTTTACACAGTGCTGTATGTCAGCTGTATACAATAAAACTGAAATTTAAAGCATAACTATTCCTTAAAATATCAGTCTGCATTTTTTTTAATCCCACAAACTACCCATTTTTTTCGAATTGGGAGAACCAATACAAAATTGCCGAATCTACATTTCCAATTTAAAATGCTTAAAGAAAAAACCCTACCAGCTGCTATCACAATCTCGTCTTAGAAAAATCACAAGCATCAAAGAAAGAGAAAAGAGAACTCCCCTTTCGGCTCAGTGGTAAAGAATCTGCCCGTCGATGCAGGAAACACGGGTTCGAGCCCTGATCCAGCAAGACCCCACAGGCGCGGAGCACCGAGGCCTGCGCGCCCCACGGCTGTCGAGCCCTGCAGCCCGCGCCGCATGCCGAGAAGCCAGCAGCAGCAGAGCCCCAGCACTGCAGTGAGCAGCAACGCCCACGCGCCGCAGCCAGAAAGGACCCACCCGGCAACCAAGACCCAGCACTGTCAAACGTAAATTAACTGATCAAACTGTATAATTAAAAAGAGCAAATATAATCTTTTAAGTCTTTCGAGGTGAAGAGATCACCCCTTTGCCATTGAGACGCAAGGTCTCGCCCCTTTGCCATCGGGAAGTGGGATGCGAGGTCTTTGCGCCGTCTCTGGGGGGCAGCCCCACCTCTGGGGCGGCCCAGGGGAAACAGTCCACGTGCGCCACTGCCTGGGGCACACGCTCCCCACCCCTCCCGGTGCTATGCTGACCTGTGGGTTACAGATCGCGCTTGGTGAGGAGTGTGGACTGAGTTCCTGGAATTGAATCATCACTGAGCAGCCTAGCAAGAAATCAAGTTGGGCCTTCCCAAAACAGAGGGCGCACCCCTGCCCACAGCACCGACATGCAGTGGCCTGATGTGACGCTGACCGCTGCAGGCTGGGCAGAGGCCAGAGAGCCAGGCAAGGGCGGTCTGGTGAGCCCGGAGCACTGGGTGGAAGGGCGTGAGCACCTACCTCAGCACTGCCCGCAAAAGGCTCTTGGCCACCGACAGTAACGAGGAGAGCCAGCGTCAGCAGGAGGAGGGCTGGCGGGCCCGCGATGCAGCTGCACCCGTTCTCCCGTGGAGGAGTCGCCCTCTCAAGAGACCGAGAGACCACGGGGGCCGCGGCAGGCCACCTTTCCTTCCACCGGCCACGACCGCGCCGCTCCTTCCTTCCAGCAGCGAGCACGCATGCCAGTCGGAATTCTCAGGCTGCCGGCACCACCAGGCAGTCACCCCGTCAGGAAAGGCAGAGCGCTGGGCCCAGAAGGAGGGAGCCCAGGACCCGGGTGGGAGGGGCCGCCGGGGAAGCCATGGTCTAGTGTCCGGTGGGAACCATTCGGACACCAGGTCAAAGGGCGGCAGTTTAGTCAGACCCAGCAAGAAAGGGGTCAGGAAGATTAAACACCATCCTTCAGACTTTTTCAAATACGGATTTCTATATATTATCATTAACAGCCCGCGCCGCATGCCGAGAAGCCAGCAGCAGCAGAGCCCCAGCACTGCAGTGAGCAGCAACGCCCACGCGCCGCAGCCAGAAAGGACCCACCCGGCAACCAAGACCCAGCACTGTCAAACGTAAATTAACTGATCAAACTGTATAATTAAAAAGAGCAAATATAATCTTTTAAGTCTTTCGAGGTGAAGAGATCACCCCTTTGCCATTGAGACGCAAGGTCTCGCCCCTTTGCCATCGGGAAGTGGGATGCGAGGTCTTTGCGCCGTCTCTGGGGGGCAGCCCCACCTCTGGGGCGGCCCAGGGGAAACAGTCCACGTGCGCCACTGCCTGGGGCACACGCTCCCCACCCCTCCCGGTGCTATGCTGACCTGTGGGTTACAGATCGTGCTTGGTGAGGAGTGTGGACTGAGTTCCTGGAATTGAATCATCACTGAGCAGCCTAGCAAGAAATCAAGTTGGGCCTTCCCAAAACAGAGGGCGCACCCCTGCCCACAGCACCGACATGCAGTGGCCTGATGTGACGCTGACCGCTGCAGGCTGGGCAGAGGCCAGAGAGCCAGGCAAGGGCGGTCTGGTGAGCCCGGAGCACTGGGTGGAAGGGCGTGAGCACCTACCTCAGCACTGCCCGCAAAAGGCTCTTGGCCACCGACAGTAACGAGGAGAGCCAGCGTCAGCAGGAGGAGGGCTGGCGGGCCCGCGATGCAGCTGCACCCGTTCTCCCGTGGAGGAGTCGCCCTCTCAAGAGACCGAGAGACCACGGGGGCCGCGGCAGGCCACCTTTCCTTCCACCGGCCACGACCGCGCCGCTCCTTCCTTCCAGCAGCGAGCACGCATGCCAGTCGGAATTCTCAGGCTGCCGGCACCACCAGGCAGTCACCCCGTCAGGAAAGGCAGAGCGCTGGGCCCAGAAGGAGGGAGCCCAGGACCCGGGTGGGAGGGGCCGCCGGGGAAGCCATGGTTAGTGTCCGGTGGGAACCATTCGGACACCAGGTCAAAGGGCGGCAGTTTAGTCAGACCCAGCAAGAAAGGGGTCAGGAAGATTAAACACCATCCTTCAGACTTTTTCAAATACGGATTTCTATATATTATCATTAATAGTAAACATTGTTCTAACTGCATATTATATCTCAAAACAGTAGAAAAGTATACCCTGAAACCACTGAGATTGAAAAAATATTTTAAAACTAAGCATCTGAAACAATAGTAATATTAATGAGTACAAAAGTTTTTTTTTTACTTTCAATAACAATAATTAATCATTGGCAATGTTATCTTAAAGAGAATTACCAGACCACCTTACCTGCCTCCTGAGAAATCTATATGCAGGTCAAGAAGCAGCAGTTAGAACTGAACGTGGACCAATGGACTGGTTCAAAACTGGGAAACGAGAGCGCCAAGGCTGTACGCCGTCAGCCCGCTTACTCCGCTCAGACGCAGAGTGCGCGCTCTGCGTGCCTCAGTCATGTCCAGCTCTGCGTGGCCCCATGGGCCACAGCCCGCCAGGCTCCTCTGCCTTGGGATTCTCCAGGCAAGAATACTGGAGCTGGGTGCAATGCCCTCCTCCAGGGATCACCCCAACCCAGGGACTGAACCCGCATTTCTTATGCCTCCTGTATTGACGAGAGGGCTCTTCACCACTAGTGCCACCTGGGATGCCTGTGCATCATGCAGAGTAAACATAGCATAAGGGAAGCTGGGCTGGACGAGTCAGGAGCTGGACGGCGCCAGCCCACTCAGGACTGACCTAAATCGAATCCCTTACAATCATACAGTGGAAGTGACAAGCAGATTCAAGGGCTGGATCTGATAGAGTGCCTGAAGAACTATGAACAGAGGTTCCTAACACTGTGCAGGAGGCAGTGATTCAGACCATCTCCAAGGAAGAGAAATCCAAAAAGGGAAAGCGGCTGTCTGAGGAGGCCTTACAATAGCTGAGAAAAGAAGAGAGGTGAAAGGCAAAGGAGAAAAGGAAAGATATAAGCATCTGAATGCAGAGTTCCAGAGAATAGCAAGGAGAGACAAGAAAGCCTTCCTCAGTGATCAATGCAAAGAAATAGAGGAAAACAATAGAATGGGAAAGACTAGAGATCTCTTCAAGAAAATTAGAGATACCAAGGGGACATTTCATGCAAAGATGGGCACAATAAAGGATAGAAATGGTATGAACCCAACAGAAGCAGAAAATATTAAGAAGAGGTGGCAAGAATAAACAGAAGAACTCTATAGAAAAGATCTTAGTGACCCGGATAAGCACAATGGTGTGATCATTCACCTAGAGCCAGACATCCTGGAATGTGAAGTCAAGTGGGCCTTAGGAACCATCATTATGAACAAAGCTAGTGGAGGTGATGGAATTACAGTGGAGCTATTTCAAATCCTAAAAGATGATGCTGTGAAAGTGCTGCACTCAATATGCCAGCAAATTTGGAAAACTTAGCAGTGGCCACAGAACTGGAAAAGGTCAGTTTTCATTCCAATCCCAAAGAAAGGCAATGCCAAAGGATGTTCAAACTACCACACAATTGCACTCATCTCACACACTAGTAAAGGAACACTCAAAATTCTCCAAGCCAGGCTTCAACAGTACATGAACCGAGAACTTCCAGATGTTTAAGCTGGATTTAGAAAAGGCAAAGGAACAAGAGATCAAATTGCCAACATCAATGGATCATAGAAAAAGCAAGAGAGCTCAAGAAAAACATCTACTTCTGCTTCATTGAGTACACTAAAGCCTTTGACTGTGTGGATCACAACAAACTGGGGAAAATGCTTAAAGGTAAAGGAATACCAGACCACCTTACCTGCCTCCTGAGAAACCTGTATCCAGGTCGAGAAGCAAAAGTTACAACTAGACTTGGAACAATGAACTGGTTCAAACTGGGAAAGGAGTCTGTCAAGCCTGTATATTGTTACCCCGCTTATTTAACTTATATGCAGAGTACATCATGAGAAATGTCAGGCTGCATGAAGCACAAGTGGGAATCAAGATCACCAGGAGAAAAGAAATATCAATAACCTCAGATATGCAGATGACACCATCCTTAAGGCAGAAAACGAAGAGGAACCTCTTGAAGATGGTTCAAAAAACTAAGATCATAGCATCCAGTCCCATCACTTCATGGCAAATAGATGGGGAAGCAATGAGGACGGGAGAGACTTTTTTCCTTGGACTCCAAAATCACTGCAGATGGTGACTGCAGCCATTAAACTAAAAGATGCTTGCTCCTCGGAAGAAGAGTTATGACAACCTAGATAGCGTATTAAAAAGCAGAGACGTCACTTTGACAACAAAGGCTAGTATAGTCAAAGCTACGGTTTTTCTGGTAGTCATGTACAGATGTGAGAGGAAGGCTGAGTGCCAGAAAACTAATGTTTTTGAACTGTGGTGTTGGAGAAGACTCTTGAGACTGCAAGGAGGGCAAACCAGTCCATCCTTAAGGAAATCAACCGTGAATATTCATTAGAAGGACTGATGCTGAAGCTAAAGCGCTAATACTTTGGCCAGTTGATGCGAAGAGTTGACTCATTAGAAAAGACCCTGATGCTGAGAAAGAAGGCAGGAGGAGATGACGCCAGCAGAGGAGGAGACGGCTGGATGGCATCACCGAGTCAATGGACATGAGTCTGAGCAGGCTCCAGGAGATGGTGATGGACAGGGAGGCCGGACGTGCTGCAGCCCACAGGGTCACAAAGAGTCGGACACGACCGAGTGACTAAACAGCAACAGCGTCGTCTCATTCTCTCTAAACCTGTGTTTAGTTTTATGATAAGCATTAGCTCAGTAAAGCATGTGTGACTTGCAGATCCATGGACACACACATGTATACCGATGTGTGCACACATACACGTGGGGCAGGTGAGGTTTCTCGCAGAACAGTCACAGAGTCAGATTCGAGGGTGGTCCGTGGTCACCCCACCAGAACTGGAGGGCCGTGGGGAGAAGGCAAGCCTCTTTCTGTTGCAGCTGTCCTGCTGCCCTCTCAGCCCGCCTCTCCCCGGCATGTGAGCACACAGCCAGCACTCCTCCCAAGCCCATCCGCAGCAGGCTCCTCAGGGGGTCTGGCCAGTCCTCTGAGGTGGGGGCACCCGGTGCGCTGCAGGTGTCCAACACCCCAACCCTTTCTCTAGAGACCCTAGCAGCACGCCTCCCACTCGAGCTGAGACAACCAGAAATGTCCCCACGGCAGCCCAGACCCCGGTAGAGGAACACTGGGCTAGTAAAGGAGCTCAGCTCCTCGTTCTCGAGGGGCCGCTTCAAACAGCCCTCGATCTTGTCTGCAGAGAACATACTCTTCCTCCATTAGCCATTTTTTTTACACAGCAAAGCAGCATCTTGTGCTATCCTGGAGGAACTATCACAGCACTTGAAACGCATACACCTATACCCACACAGACACGTTCAAGTTCAGGCTTTGATTTGGAGCTAGTGCCCATTCAGTCTCCTGCAGTCATTGCGAAACATCTTACTTCCTGTAAGATCTCCCCTAACAATCTCAACTACTTTTTCCCCTAGTGTTTGACTTTAAAAATACCATGGATATCTGATGTTCTTTCAGAGTTCTAAGGAAAACATTTAATCATTAAACAAATGCAGCATATTCTTCAACAGTATCAATTCAGATCGAATATATCACTTTTTAATATCACCAACAGACTTCTTAGGTAACATACTGATACGTCAATAATGTCGTCTCCTGGAACACTAAAATTAGTTTGACATCTGTATTTCACTCCCTCGGAATCTTCAGAAGAATTTTCCTAATGGTCCTGTGGTTAAGAATCCACCTTGCAATGCAGGGGACGTGGGTTCGATCCCTGGTCAGGGAACTGGGATCCCCGTGGCGCGGAGCGACTAATAAGCCCACATGCTGCAGCTCTTGGGCCTGGGAGGCACAGTGAGCGCCTGCGCTGTGACAGAGGACCCTGCCTGGTGCAGTGGGGCCCACAGCTGAGACCCGAGGCAGCCCGATGAATAAACGCATATGTAAACACAAGCGAACAAGAGTCAGCATATGTATATGAATATCCAAGTTTCTGCCTTTAACAGATTGCACATTTTTATCTTCTCAGGATAGTGCTAAATCAAGATATTCTTTGAGAACTGCTTCTCCTCAGACAGGACAATGTGACTGAGCAGAACCTAGCTCGCCTGAGCACTGACGCTCCTCCCCGCACCCACGTGCAGGGCTCCCGTCCCAGGCTGCTCCTCGGTTCGCACCCGTTTGGTCCTCTAGACACGGAGCTGTCCGATGAGCTCCGCACAGTGATTTCCAGCACACTGGCAATGCCCTCTACGTGTCCTGGCTACAGACCTGTATGGATGCACCCGTACTCTCTGGATGAGGGTGAATTCCAGTTCAAGTTCATTAGGATATGTTAGGAATACAGAACCATTAGAAATGATCCCAGATATCAGGAAATAAGTGGCACTGCTTCTTAGCAGACTAAGAAGCCAATCTTTATTCCGAAAAATATTCTCTTCATTTAAAGAAGGTTTCTTTACTCAAGTCGTCAAAATACTTCCTTCTGCTTCAACTCCCAGCAATGACAAACTCATGTAGGAGAGCAATCTCTGGAGTTTCAGCACCTGCCCCTCACACACCCTTTGGAGTGCTCGCCCCAAACAAGACACAAGCCAGCGGGAGACCCCAGCCTGCCGCGGCCACTTCCAGGGAGATGGACCGTGCACAACCAGGCACCAGGCCACCCTACAAGAGAGGCACCCAGCCCGCCTCTGGCGCTGTGAGGAAGGAGCGTCTCGGCTTCTGACACCGCCGTCTCCCCCTCCCACCCGCACTCTGCCTGAAGCCCTCCTCCACAAGGAAGGCTGAGGGGAAGGAGGGGTAAATGAACGTGGGGTGTGCGCCACAGGGAAGGGGCATTGACCCAAGCCCAGCAGGGCTCCCAGCAGGAACCCAGCAACCCGGGGAGGGGGCAGGCCTGCCAACACAGGGCACGAATAGCCCCTCAGACTGTAGGCAACGGGCAGGCAACCAGCCAGGCTCGCTAGCTCCCTCCTGCAGCCACACAGACAGGCCCAAGGGACAGACTGCAGTGCCTACCGGACCCAGAGGGGGCCTTGCACCCGGCCCACACACCCTCAGTCGGTAATCAAGGTCTGAGCCTGGGTCCTGCTGAGAGATGCTGTGGTCCCTAGACCTGGGGGCAGGGAGCCTCCGCACCCCGCTCCCACCATCACGGCCATCTTCACCAGCAGGACAGGGCGTCCTCACACCTGCCGAGGCAAGTGGTGCGGACCACAGTGGCCTCGGGAGCCCCGCGTGGGTGCCAGGTGCTGCTGTGACCCAGTACTTCCACAAGACACGCGAGGGCTTTGGTCTCTACTGTTTACACTTTGGAGATAAGACAAAAATACAGACACTCAAAAACAGTGCAGACTAGACATGCCAAATATACCCCCAAAGGCGCTCTGGTGTTTGAATCTGTCAAATGTCAGTCAAACAGTTAAATATTATTTAAAAGAAAGTATTGACCATTTGAAAAAAGAATGTACTCTCTCTTTTTAGTACACCTTACACTCAAATGTGCAAACCCTGTATGCTTATTATCTAAGCCCGCTTTCTTTTACTCAGGGGCCCTTATGCTCGTTGGGGTGGCGTAAGCGACAGACATGTTATCATCGCTACTTGCTCTCAGTGCTACAACGTAATCGGGCCCGCATTCTACTTAGCTGAACTGGTGACAATTTTTTAAATATGTTTATTAGAAAGCATAAATAATATTGACTTTTTTTTTTATTTACCTGCACCACATGGCTTGTGGGATCTTAGTTCCCAACTAGGGATCAAACCCAGGCCCTT
Source organism: Madoqua kirkii (assembly GCA_006408675.1). Lineage (NCBI taxonomy): Eukaryota > Metazoa > Chordata > Mammalia > Artiodactyla > Bovidae > Madoqua > Madoqua kirkii. The sequence goes on along the minus strand of SJYC01051305.1, from coordinate 8,538 downwards.
AGAAATAAACATACAGAATCCTAACCACTGAACCACAGGGAATTTCTGATATTACTATTTTAAATGGTAATGTTTTTTTAAAACAACCTCAGTAGTCAATTCAGCTGAGACTTGGACTCAGCAACGTAACACTGTCTTCAATAATAACAACATTCCACTGTGTCAGACCACCAAGCTGGAGAAACCTACAGCTTCTAAAAACAACTAGGGTTACAACCAGGACTGCCATTATCAAGAATTCTCCCACCATCTCATAAAATTCTCTCAAACACACACACGCAAATTGCCATTTTGCTCATGGTATAAATTCAGAGAGATTCAGGTGAAGCCCTCCATTTCTCTTGACTCCCACTGTGAGTGCAGACGGAAAGATGAGGCAGCTTCTTAGTCTATCAACATGCCCACCCCACCCCGAAATGATAACCTTTCTCATGTGATCTGTGTCCAGGAACCATATCCACTCAGCCCCCACCACGTGTCTGGAAACTGTTAGAACCCTCTCTGGTCTCCACGCTGACCGTGTCATGGATCAAGGACCAGAACGCCCCGGTGAGGCAGCTACCAGGCGGGGGAGGCTCAGCCACAAGGGCGGGCCCTGGTCGCCCAGAACTGCCCCTGCTGCGTCCTCGTGTTCTGCTCAGACAACACTTAACTCAGATGCAAGCGTGGCGATCTGAACCTCAACCTGTTTTCAGGCAAAACCAGAAAAGGAGATTCAAGAAGAACCGCAGTGTTGACAAAGCAAACGTGCCTTTCCGGGATGGAAGACGGCTCGAGGCAGGAAGGCTGGTGGGCCGCAGCTCCGGCTGCTTCTTCACCCACGTCCCGTTCCCACCCACCACGGAGACACTGTGCTTCCTCCCACTGGTCTGCTTCAGCCGCTGCCACTAAAATACCAGCTACTTCAGAGAACACACATATCGCCAAACTGGCTTCCAGCCGCACCTCAGGTTAATTACTGCTCTGAGCTGGATTAAAGCCACAGCCCCAGATGGAAAAGGCATCAGGCTCCCAGGGCCAGCTTCAGGGGCTGCTCCGTCCATTTACGAGTTGACTGCATTTCGCTGTTGGAGTCAGGATTGACTTGCACCATTAATGTGAAGTCCTTTCCCATTTGGAAACCAGGTCAGTTTTTCTTCTGAAAAGTCTTCCCCCCAAATAAACTTCCAAAGCATTGACCCAAGCCCAGCAGGGCTCCCAGCAGGAACCCAGCAACCCGGGGAGGGGGCAGGCCTGCCAACACAGGGCACGAATAGCCCCTCAGACTGTAGGCAACGGGCAGGCAACCAGCCAGGCTCGCTAGCTCCCTCCTGCAGCCACACAGACAGGCCCAAGGGACAGACTGCAGTGCCTACCGGACCCAGAGGGGGCCTTGCACCCGGCCCACACACCCTCAGTCGGTAATCAAGGTCTGAGCCTGGGTCCTGCTGAGAGATGCTGTGGTCCTCAGACCTGGGGGCAGGGAGCCTCCGCACCCCGCTCCCACCATCACGGCCATCTTCACCAGCAGGACAGGGCGTCCTCACACCTGCCGAGGCAAGTGGTGCGGACCACAGTGGCCTCGGGAGCCCCGCGTGGGTGCCAGGTGCTGCTGTGACCCAGTACTTCCACAAGACACGCGAGGGCTTTGGTCTCTACTGTTTACACTTTGGAGATAAGACAAAAATACAGACACTCAAAAACAGTGCAGACTAGACATGCCAAATATACCCCCAAAGGCGCTCTGGTGTTTGAATCTGTCAAATGTCAGTCAAACAGTTAAATATTATTTAAAAGAAAGTATTGACCATTTGAAAAAAGAATGTACTCTCTCTTTTTAGTACACCTTACACTCAAATGTGCAAACCCTGTATGCTTATTATCTAAGCCCGCTTTCTTTTACTCAGGGGCCCTTATGCTCGTTGGGGTGGCGTAAGCGACAGACATGTTATCATCGCTACTTGCTCTCAGTGCTACAACGTAATCGGGCCCGCATTCTACTTAGCTGAACTGGTGACAATTTTTTAAATATGTTTATTAGAAAGCATAAATAATATTGACTTTTTTTTTTATTTACCTGCACCACATGGCTTGTGGGATCTTAGTTCCCAACTAGGGATCAAACCCAGGCCCTTAGAAATAAACATACAGAATCCTAACCACTGAACCACAGGGAATTTCTGATATTACTATTTTAAATGGTAATGTTTTTTTAAAACAACCTCAGTAGTCAATTCAGCTGAGACTTGGACTCAGCAACGTAACACTGTCTTCAATAATAACAACATTCCACTGTGTCAGACCACCAAGCTGGAGAAACCTACAGCTTCTAAAAACAACTAGGGTTACAACCAGGACTGCCATTATCAAGAATTCTCCCACCATCTCATAAAATTCTCTCAAACACACACACGCAAATTGCCATTTTGCTCATGGTATAAATTCAGAGAGATTCAGGTGAAGCCCTCCATTTCTCTTGACTCCACTGTGAGTGCAGACGGAAAGATGAGGCAGCTTCTTAGTCTATCAACATGCCCACCCCACCCCGAAATGATAACCTTTCTCATGTGATCTGTGTCCAGGAACCATATCCACTCAGCCCCCACCACGTGTCTGGAAACTGTTAGAACCCTCTCTGGTCTCCACGCTGACCGTGTCATGGATCAAGGACCAGAACGCCCCGGTGAGGCAGCTACCAGGCGGGGGAGGCTCAGCCACAAGGGCGGGCCCTGGTCGCCCAGAACTGCCCCTGCTGCGTCCTCGTGTTCTGCTCAGACAACACTTAACTCAGATGCAAGCGTGGCGATCTGAACCTCAACCTGTTTTCAGGCAAAACCAGAAAAGGAGATTCAAGAAGACCCGCAGTGTTGACAAAGCAAACGTGCCTTTCCGGGATGGAAGACGGCTCGAGGCAGGAAGGCTGGTGGGCCACAGCTCCGGCTGCTTCTTCACCCACGTCCCGTTCCTACCCACCACGGAGACACTGTGCTTCCTCCCACTGGTCTGCTTCAGCCGCTGCCACTAAAATACCAGCTACTTCAGAGAACACACATATCGCCGAACTGGCTTCCAGCCGCACCTCAGGTTAATTACTGCTCTGAGCTGGATTAAAGCCACAGCCCCAGATGGAAAAGGCATCAGGCTCCCAGGGCCAGCTTCAGGGGCTGCTCCGTCCATTTACGAGTTGACTGCATTTCGCTGTTGGAGTCAGGATTGACTTGCACCATTAATGTGAAGTCCTTTCCCATTTGGAAACCAGGTCAGTTTTTCTTCTGAAAAGTCTTCCCCCCAAATAAACTTCCAAACACATCCTTTGTACTGTACATTAGGAGACTGCAAAATGGGCTTTGAGAATCACCTGGGACAAAGACTGCCCTCATCACACAAGGGAAGCTTCATTCTTTCACGTCCTCAAGCAAAAATAAGGACTGATCAGAAGGCACCCTCAGAAGGCACCCTCCCTTACCTGTCCGCTACTCTAAATGTCAACTTAGATGGAACCACTTTAACTTTTTCTTATGAAAGTGACCCCTCCTTCCTCCCTTACTCTGAATTAGATTATTTGCTATGATGAGTCTGAAGTGAAAGCAAGCTCTTCAGTGTTCGTACTGCTACATTCAAAAGATCTGAAGGGAGCAGACAGGCATCTGAGCAGAGGGCATGAGCACAGGAATCTGTGAATCCTATGGTGGCACCGCACTCCGGCCATCTTGGGAAGGCTAGGGGTCCAAAGACAAGTCGTCCGTTTCTAAACATCAAAATTCCCTCTGAAAGGCCAACCAGATAATTGAATCCAACAGCCAGAACCAACCCCAGTTTGGAACATCACTGCCCTCCTACAGACGTCCTATTCTTGGGGACTGGAGGGGCAGGTTCTGAGGGCACACAGATCATCTGCCCGGACCCGCAGGCTCGGGGCTGGCCCTGCCCCATCCTGGGCCAGCCGCGGGAGGAGGCCAGAGCCCAGGACCCAGTTCCAGCACCGGGCGCACCACGGCGTGCCTCTCAGCTGCTCTGGGCCTCAGGCTTCCCACCTGTGGAACGCAGATGGAAATGTGTGCCCACCAGAGCTCTTCTGGGGCCGACACGTAAGCATACACACGGCACTCCCGGGGCTGCTGAGGGAAGGCTCGGGCAGAGCTGGGGCCACGGGACTGTCCTGCCACCTGTCACTGGAATCTGTACACAGAACGCACACCAAAAGAGAAGCTCAATCTCACGTGTGATAATTTTTAATTGAATGGAGAGAGAAATCACCCCAATCTGTTTATAACTATTAGCTCATTTCCTCCAGCCCATCACACTCTTGAACTGCCCTCACGGGAACCATTATTAGTCACATGAGGTTAACAGGGCATGTCCTTGCGTTTTCTGAATGACAGCCGATACTCTGCCAAAATAAGGGAACCAAACGCTCCCTTATCCACCTCCACACAGAAGAGTCAACACCAAGTGATCACTGAAAACCCTCAATGCTCTCCTCCTTTCTTCACACCTCACATGAAGGCCATTTTAAAGGACAGATGGCACTGATGTTCCACACGTCAGCACTTCCAAGTCCAAAGTCCAGTTTCTTAGACTAATGTGGGAGTCACTCACTTATCAGCTTGGAAGCTGACTAACAAACAAAAATGTTACTTAATATGTGAACATAAGTGTTTCCAGGAGAACCACACCTCTTTTCACTTCCTGCCCTAGGTACTTAAACAGTGGTTGTGGCCAAGCTGTTAGAGAAGGCAGGAGTTAAAAGAAAAAATTTGCTCGTCCTCCTACAAGCTCTGTTTCCAGCCAGCAGAAAAGAGCATTGACTGTTTTCTGCTTCTCCAGTTTTCTGGCCTCCTATCAACCAAGATGTGAAAAATAAGCCCAGCTGGGTCTACATTTGTGAAGGTCAATTTAGACTAATGTGAAAACAGCTGCCAGGTGCTTTTATATGGCACAGAGGGTTATCTGCCATGACTTCAACTGTTTGCTTTCTCGGGAAATGGAACATCTAGTCAAAAGAGATAAGATAGGTTCATAGGTAGCTGAGCCTCGCCAGGCCTGCATCTACCAACACACATCTAAATGAAAGCCTCGCCCAATCCTTAAGCTTTTTTCCGCCTCTTCACCCATAAGACATCCTTAAACTAGCAATATTTGCATATGCACAGGCATATCTTAAATATCTGCCACCCAACGCCTGAGGGTTCTTTTCAGTTTGGGTCTCATTTAATTACAAACATGTTTTCATGTAAAAATCTTGAAATTCTAAGGTATTGCTCAAAGAGGCTGTGGTAATGGAAACCCTTCTTAATAAGACCGTGTGTAATGACCGCTCAGCTGACCCCATCTCTCCCTACTTCACTACCTCACTCCATATTCCTAACTTCCAAAAATCCTAAGGAAAGGGGTGAATAACTGCATTTGCAAGTTAGGTAGTGCTACATGTAAAACACAGAACAAAATAAGCCCAGACTGTAGAGATTACTGTCATGTAAGAGCCAGAGATTGCCACAGAGCTCATCAAACCACGCGCCCGGGGCGGCGCCCTGCCTGAGCTGTGGACACCCTGCTGCCCTCCTCCAGGGGAAGCCGGGGCTCCCGCCAAGCCTGCACATTTCACGGCATTCAGAGACTGTCAGTGGGGGCCAGCACCACCACCGAGAAAAGAGAAAGCGGACTGTGACAAACTGAGCACACCCCCGCACCTCCCCGGCCCACACACAGATGATGATTTTGGTAACCAGGTGCGAAACCAGATGAGCGTTGAAAAGGAGAGATGAGAGATGCCGAGATGCACAGCTGAGCTTCGCACAGAGAGGGAGCCATCTGAGAACCGCGTTTACTCCCTGCACATTCTTCCTGAGCCGGATACATTTAACTGTCATCTCTGGACACGGGAGACAGCCACACCACCATCCCACCCAACGGCCCTGTATCTGGGGGGGCACCCACTGTCGGCACCTCCCTCTCCCGGAAGCCTGAGGTTCTCCTTGTGCCCTAGTCCTGCCACACAAGGACACTAATCAGTACCCGGGGCTGCAGGGCCGGAGCAGGAGGAGGCAGAAACCGCCGGCAGAAAAAAGGCTCACAGCTGGAGAGAAGGCCGCAGCGGCAGGGCTCCTGCTCGCTCAGGGAGGAGGAGGCTGCTCACCACCACCCAAGAGGCAAAGCCAACAGCTCCGGACCCCAAGAAGCAAAGGTGGAGCTGTGCTCTTGTGGCAGGAAGAATGCTTTGATGTAAAAATAAACATCCTGCCATCTAGGTGACAAGGCACGCCGAATGCCCCTGGCAGCGCTCCTCGCTCTGTGGGCTCACTGGTGAGTGAGAAACACTCGTGGGCAAATCCGGAGGCAAAGACAAAGGAGAAAAAGAAACAGGCACCCATCTCCAAAGCTAGGTAGGCCTGACTTTGCATTCTCTAAGCTAAATTTGCACAAAAGAGGGATTCTGTCCTTCAGCAAATGAAATGCGTGTTTCTTCAGCAAAAAAGGGACATCTTTAATAGGTATGTCTGCCTTTAAATGTGGAGGCTGCCAAAGCAGGTTCACAAACTAGCCTCCCTATAACTGAAGAATGATTTAAAGACAAAAGGCTCAAGTTCACAGCAGCATAATGGAAAAAGTACTGAGCACCTGAACAAAAGGACGTCCTAAAATCACAGAGAATGGCAGAGAGAGGAAGAAGAAAACCCAAAGACAGAAGAGAATCGCTAAGCTGCCCAGGACAGCGCCACCTGAGAGCAGTGGTGTTCTGGCCGCAAGCAGAGTTGAGTCAGATCCTTGAGAAGGGGTGCCTTATTCCTGCCCCACGCACCTCTGATCACCATGTCATAAATAATAGGCCGCCATATGCCATAAGGGAGCCTTCTGCACCAGAAAGACACGGGCAGAATAGGCGCTGAAGGTCAGGAGGCTGACGTGGTCAAGGAGCAGAGGGCACCCTTGAGGAAAGGGAGCGGCGAGATGCCCATGGTCACTGAGATGCTGCCAACAGTTGCTGTGGACTGTGGCACGTGGCTCAGAGCAATGAACATACACTCAGACGTGGTAGTTTTGCCAGTCCAGGGTTTCAACAAGAGCTCCTTCACTGTCTAAATGTGAAAAGGCCCCTAGTTCAAGGCAAGGCATCCTCTGCAGAAAGAGCTGGCCTCGGGTCTTGGCGAGTCCTAGACTCTAGGACTCAACCGAGGAGGCAAAATGTGTATCACCTGGAACCATGTGTTCTGCAGAACCTTAACCTGAAGCTGAGCGGTAACAGGCAAACAGATAAATAGGCATGAGTGACGTGGCTGGGACCAGATCTATGGGCGCTGGGTGCACCTTCCCTTGGCCATCGTTCTTTGGAACACTGCAGTTGCTGTGACCACTGTGCACAAGATCCAGACAGCTGAGAAAGAGAGACGTGGCAGCATACGCCTTTCATGGGCGACCACTGTCCCCTGCAGCATCTGGAGCCTGTGCATCTGGACCTTAAGGACACAGCAGCGTGCCCTGGGTGAGGACGGCGCAGAGACACAAGGCTGAGTGCACAGGCCGCTGGGAGTGTATGTGGGCAGGCGTGGCTACATGCAGCCCCAGGATGGGTGCCCCAGTGGGGAGACGACAGTTCCATCTGTGCACCCCGCCGTGGCAGTGTCCAGTCATTCCAGGATCCAGCAGGCTACAGCGATCAGCTGGAATCCCTGAGGCAGTTCAAAAAGGTCTGGGCCCCTAAGGTTGACCCACACCAAGACCGAGTTCAGGAGGCTCCCTTGAAGCACATCAAGGACAGAGGGGGAATAAGGCTCTCCTTAACGATACAAGTCAACTTTGCTGGTAGCCAGAACACCACTGCTGTGTCGGGCTGCACTGTCCCAGGCAGCTTAGCGATTCTCTTCTGTTCACTTATGTCTGCCTTTGGGTTTTCCTTTGCTCGCTCCCTGAGCCACCCCCTCCTTCCTCCTTTCTCTACCATTTCTGAAAGTGGTAGAGATTTTCAGCTTGCGATGAACAGGCAGTTACAATGGAAACAGAATACCTGAGGACCAGCCTTGCCTTCATCCCATGGAAACTGCCCTACCTGGAACACCAAGTGGCCAGCGTCAGCTGACCCTGGCTCTCCCTGACCGTGTGTGTGGAGGGCGGCGTCGGGAGAGCTGAGCAAACAGCTCTCACAGGAGGGTGACATGCCAGTTCCGGCCAGATGAAGGAAGGAGCACAGCCCAGCTAAGGCTGACCAGCACACAGCCAGGCCTCTGGGGCTGCTCTGGGGCCAGGTCCTGGAGGTCGAGGCAGAGTGAGGGGCGCGGGGGGGCCGAGCCTCCCGGGCGGGGCTCAGCGGGGCAGGCTCACCTGGGCCCGGGGCGGCTCGGGGGAAAGCGGCTGGACGACGGGGACGCCTGGTGCGGGGACCAGACTCGCCGTTCCCCTCGGGACCTCCCCAGGCAGGCGAGGACCTCCTCCCGGCGGCGCTGGCCTTGCCGTGCTCGCTGTCCGCAGGCCGCGCCTGCGTGAGCGCCCAGGGTAGCCCAGGCGGCGCTGGGGCCGGGCCCGGGGCGGCCGTGCCCACCTGTGTCGGCAGGCCGCGGTCTCCGG
>SJYC01051300.1:0-12498 GCA_006408675.1 Madoqua kirkii | reverse complement strand
CCACTGACCTCCAGTAGCATATTGGGCACCTACTGACCTGGGGAGTTCCCCTTTCAGTATCTTATCATTTTGCCTTTTCACACTGTTCATGGGGTTCTCAAGGCAAGAATACTAAAGTGGTTTGCCATTCCCTTCTCCAGTGGACCACGTTCTGTCAGATTCATCAACCACCATGAATTCCAGATTTCAGAGAATGAGAAATGCCACGTTCCAGTAACATGGAATGATTAATGTCTTTCCACACTCTTCACTGTCAGCATGACCAATCATACAGGTGAGACCCTAAAATCAGATGATGCTGGTGGAAAGAGAATAGGGATGTTCTGGTAAGTGAATGAAGCCCTCTGCATACTTATAATATCACAAGAAAGATTGCATGTGCTATTGAAAGATAATTCACAGCTGTTGAAACGATGCTCTTGGGGTCTGCAGCAAACATGTCCACTGCTGGAGGTCCACAGGCATAGCCGTCTGCTGGGCTCTCCCTCGGGTGGCCCATGAGTACTGCCCGTGCACAAGACACCCTGCAGTCGGGCCAGGTGATGCCCGCGTGGAGAGATGAGCACGCGCCCAGTGAGAACCACACAGAGCCTGACCAACAGCCCAGTCAGGAGCACCGCGGTGCAGTGACGCTGCAAACGCTTCCCTCTGAATGAACTGGAGTTACGATTAGCATAACCAGAGACCATGTGGATGAATGTTTCCTTCAGAAAGTTGTGATTTCTCTTTGTAGAAGTATGGTGCTAGTATCTTGAGAGTAAAAGGAATAGAGCTAAAGTTACTGAGAGCTTACAGCCACAGGAGAAAGAAGACAGTAAAGAGAAAAGGGTTACCTGACTACATTTGGAGACTTTATTATTATTCCTATTAAACACCTTGAAAATGGTGGAAGGCCTGAAAGACTCTCTGGCGGGGTAAACTCTTCCATATCAGAAACCTAAAAAAAAGTCAAGTTAGTAACATGAATCAAGATTGAGACTGGGCTCATCATTCGTTTTATACTTCTCTGAACTTTCTTACAAACTTGAAAAAGGCTTTCCAGAAACTCAAAATAATTATTTTTGTTAACTTTTGCAATGGCTATCATAATCATGATTCACAGTGGTGTCAATCAGTTGGACAAAGAAAAAAGACACATGTCACTTGACAAGCCCTGTCAAACACTCTCTGATTATCTACTTTTGTCAACACTGTGTTTGTACACTAAGCAAATTTAACTGTTATTCTTATTAGCCTAGATCAGGTTTTCTCAACTCAAACTTTTTCTATAAAGCAGTAAAACAGTAAGTATTAAGTAGTAAAGATTTTAAACTTTGTAGGCAAAATGATTTCAGCCACAACTACTCAACTCTGCTGTTACAGCACAAAGCAGCCAGAGGAAAAAATGTGAATACATGGGCCACAGCGGCCACGAGCCACTGATGGACTCAAGGTCGTCAGCTGTGTGCCTTACGGGCCTGAGTAACTTCGTTATTAGGCTGTGTATAGGCCAGGAATCACGCTCCTAAACCAGAATGATCTACCTTCAAGCTTTCAGGAGGACCTGAAATTCTGTTAATGTCCTATAATTTTTTCAACTTCTTTTATATTTGTGATTTCATAATACAAAATTTGTACAAATTATATGTTTGCATTTATACATTTAGATGATATTTCCTGTCAGATTTCTCCTTTCCATACTGAGAGAAAACACCACTATTTACTGTCTGGAAGCATTGTGTCACTTGACAAGCCCTGTCAAACACTCTCTGATTATCTACTTTTGTCAACACTGTGTTTGTACACTAAGCAAATTTAACTGTTATTCTTATTAGCCTAGATCAGGTTTTCTCAACTCAAACTTTTTCTATAAAGCAGTAAAACAGTAAGTATTAAGTAGTAAAGATTTTAAACTTTGTAGGCAAAATGATTTCAGCCACAACTACTCAACTCTGCTGTTACAGCACAAAGCAGCCAGAGGAAAAAATGTGAATACATGGGCCACAGCGGCCACGAGCCACTGATGGACTCAAGGTCGTCAGCTGTGTGCCTTACGGGCCTGAGTAACTTCGTTATTAGGCTGTGTATAGGCCAGGAATCATGCTCCTAAACCAGAATGATCTACCTTCAAGCTTTCAGGAGGGCGTGAAATTCTGTTAATGTCCTATAATTTTTTCAACTTCTTTTATATTTGTGATTTCATAATACAAAATTTGTACAAATTATATGTTTGCATTTATACATTTAGATGATATTTCCTGTCAGATTTCTCCTTTCCATACTGAGAGAAAACACCACTATTTACTGTCTGGAAGCATTGTTGCATGCCTCACACACCAGCATCCGGACTCCAGGCCATGACAGAGAGCGCTTTATTGTGAGCTGAATTATCATCCTGATTATGTCAGTCTTGAACTAAGCAGGCTAATCATACCAAAGAGGCTCCTGCCAGGAACTGGCCGTCCTTTATGGACTAGGAGCAAACTATCTGTCTAAACTGATATTACAGATTCAAACTTCCTGTGCTTAAAAGAAAAAGTAAGGCTTATGTATCGCACGGCAGTCAGAGATGTGAGCTGCTCCAGAAACAGCACCAGGGCACTCTCACGGTGAGCAGAGCTGTGAACACAAACCAGCCATGGAGCCGTGAGGTGCAGCTATGGAAGAAGCGGACCTCCTGCAGCACCTGAGCTCTGAAAAATACCTAGAAAAAGGCAAATATGTGCTGCCAGCAGAAAACAGCCTCTTCAGCAGCCAAAACGAGACACAGCAGCTTTAAGACAACGCACCTTCCGGAGCCAGTGGCTTATCTCAACCACAGATGCTGCGATCAGGGTGGAGAACACACCCCGGTGCACGGGCGTGTCCACGTGCCAGGACTGCACGGTGCTGATGAATTCATGCAGAGGAGTCTGAACAGAGTAAAGGAGCTACGAGAAACACATGAGTCACCATTAGTCCTTAACAGTCGCCGTCAGGGAGGCGGCCGCCTCCTGTCTCCGCGGGGCCGAGGCCCGTCCCACCTGAAGCCCCTGCTGCCCACACCCTCCTCTCTGGTGCTGGAGACGACGCACAGCCCGAAGGCCCTAGGCAATACCTTGAACACACTCTACCCCAGAACAGAGAAGAGCCCTGAGAACAGCAGCATCAGCAACACTAATAAAGTTCTCAAAACGAAAGAGGAAGAAATATCACTGACATTAAGGGAAGACACCCATTATGAGGCCACATGTTCTGAACAAAGCTGCACAGCCAATAGTGAGAGAAAAAAAATTCTGGCACAAATTACATGAACAGATCACAGACACCTGAACGAACTCCTCAAAAACAGGACCTTTTCAAATTAACTCAAATATAAACTAGGCTACAGAAAATATGGCCAATGACCTTCAATTACCTCTACAAGCTAAAGGTAGACTAAAATGGAAAGTTTCAATAACTCATGAACATCCTCCCATGAAGCATTTTTTAAATCTCCGCTCCAAGCAGCTGAGTACTCACAAGCTACTGCGATTGGTTCTCTGCTTCTGTCCTGCTAAGTAAAAGAGCTCTTGGGCCAATGGCCCGCTGACCCGAACTGCCAGCACGGTCCCCAGACCAGCGCTCAGAGGTGGGCCCCTGGCCCGCGACCTCCTCCCCGGAGCACGCTGCCCCAAGGAGCGGGGCAGCACCAGTGGAAAGGGGGCACTTGACAGCCGCCTCCTGCCGCATGGCGCCTCCCCGAAATGCCGACAACACCCACAGGCTCCGGGGCCGGCAGGCCTGGCTCCACGTCCTGGGCCGCCAGCTGGGTGCTGCCCTTCTAGCTCTCCCCCCGCCGGGGGAGGAGCCCACACCTGCAAACCCTCTTCTGGCTGCTTCTTGAAGCTCCGCGCCATGCACTCCAGCATCTGCTGAAATACTTTCTGGACCATGTCAAACACCATGGCGACCTCTTCCTCCGAGTCTGTTTTCCACATCAAGGAACTTCCAGTTATCTCTTTCAGAATGCCGAGGAGCAATGAAACATAAAAGAATCCCTTCACTGGAAACAAAGTTGGGAAAATCTGTTGTTTAATCACACAATTTAGTTGAAATTATTACATTTCTCACTTAACACATATATTATGGTAACTTAGAGGCGTGTTACTGGTGAGCCAGTACCAAGTTGATCAGATTAATATAAAACCTGACATCCATACAAGTGGCTCCTTTTATTAGACACAAAGCCACTGTCCTCACAGTGCGGACAGATTCGGCTGGCGCAGACAGCATGGCTCCCACAGCCCCAGGTGCCTCCTCACGTGACGGGACACTGACCACGAGCCTGAGAGGAAAGGCCCAAGGGCCTCGTGACAAAGACCTATTTCTGTTTGCAACAAAACTCTAAAAGAATGAGCTCATAGCAGATTCTCTCCCGGGAAATGCTGATTATTAAAATATCTAAATACAAAGATCATTTCAGCTTGGTCCAAGGTAAGGTTAGAAGCTTAGGGCCTTATACATGAGGGGAACAGAGAACTCCATGTAATAAATCTGCCTACATTGGAGATATAAACATTTCTAAGGAGGTAATTGGAAGTGTTAAAAATAGATTCAATCCTTGCGTGCTGCTAGGTCACGTCAGTCGTGTCTGACTCTTTGTGACCCCCTGGACTGCAGCCTGCAGGCTTCTCTGTCCATGGGATTCCCCAGGCAGGAATCCTGGAGTGGGTCGCCATGCCCTCCTCCAGGGGATCCTCCCACCCAGGGATCGAATCTGTATCTCTCACATCTCCTGCACTGGCAGGTGGGTTCTTTACCACTAGTGCCACCTGGGAAGCCCAGATTCGATCCTTAGGGGAAAATAATTACTAGGTGATAAACTGAGTCACCCAAGCGCAGGTCATTTTTCATGTTCCAATAATTAGGCCTAGGTTTTTTTTTTAAACGTCTGTTTGTTCGCTTGGCTGTGCTGGTCTCTGCCGTGGCATGTGGCATCTAGCTCCCTGCGCAGGGACTGAGCCTGGGCCCTACACTGGCAGCATGGAGTCGGCCACCGGACCACCAGGGAAGACCCTCAATTTAAGACGAGAGTGAGACTTATAAGGAACAAAGCAAAAATTTTCTTCTATTTAATATTTAGCCCCTTTAGTTACAGATAAGGAAACGTATAATCAAGACAGCAGAGCAAAGCACTGCCGGCCAGCCCGGGCGCAGACCAGCCACCACCCTAGGGACAGCAGCACGGGGAGGAGCAGCTGTGGGGTCCAAGGCCAGGCCGTGTCTGAGTCCGCACAGTGGTGCTCAAGACCACACACGACCCGGACCAGCGCAGACTCACTGCTGGGTTTGCTCAGTGACCATAGCATTCTCAGTTTCCTCTAGCGAGTGTCTGAGTTAGGGCCACTTGAACCCCTCCTTCCCAAGCCTCGGTGGCTCTCAGAGGCGCATGCGCGGCCCCAGCTGTGCAGTGAGCCCACGTGGCAGCGCCGGGAGGCCGCGGGGCGGGGCTCAGGGCAGTGGGCTCTCAGCCAGAGCCTGGCCCGAGGCCAAGGGGACGGCCTGGGCCCACACTCCTCCCACCACGGGCGAGGGCTGCAAGAACCCGCCCAATCCCAGGGGGCTCCAGATACCCTCAGCCCGGATGGCCTGAGGGCAGCCAACTTCCCAGGCACTCTCTCAGCACGTAACCCCGGGACCTCCTCCAAGGCAGGCGTGGAGACCACGGTGTCAGTCACCAGGGCCACACTGTCACCCCATCCTCAGGGTGACAGCAACTTCCCAGAGGTCCCAGGGTGGGGGGGCATTAAACAACTCCTGACTCACAGGCAGACAGCAAGCTCTCTTCTGTGAGCTCTGCCCACGACACCCGACGGGAGCCACGGACAGGTAGGCACACAGCACAGCCATCCATAGCCACAGGGGCCCCAGGGGAGAAGCCTAAGACCCTGCCAGAAATGGTGCACCTGTGGCGGCCAGTACCAAAAGCACCATGGACTCCTGGCTGCCTCGGCCTGCTGATTCTCTTTTTGATGTAAACCAGTTTGTTACACGTCTGTCACTCAAAAGTGAGAGTCCAGCAAAGGGAGGCATGGCTTCTCATTGTGAGTTGCTCCCTACTAGTCCTTTAACAAACCAGGTACCTGTTTGCATGATTCCAAGGCTCCACTGTAGAAGATGCATCTGAAACTTGCGGTCGCCAAGGCCAACCATGATGACATCCTTACACACAGTCAAGTAGGTCTGGAAGAGAGACAGACATGCTGCTGTGACCTGCCCACAGAGGCCAGAGGGGCCGCACGCAGCTGGCACAGCTCCTAACACGTAAGGGGCTGCCAGGTGAACCACAGAGAAGGTGTTCACAGAGTGGTTTCCATAAAGACACATCAATTCTCATTTTTCTTTCCATAGGAAATCTAGAAACACATTTTCTGTAATTCCAAAAACAGCACCTGTTACCTGTACTGTGCAAAAGTGCATTAAAATTGCACAGTTTGTACTTCACGAAAGATAAACCCTGGACACTCAGAGGCTAGCGTAGGTGCTCCAGAAAGCAGCATTACTGACTGAAGTCACAGTTCAGATTGGAAATGAGACCCGGAAGCCCGTCACAGTGCAGCACGGTTTCCATGTCCCAAGACTCCTAACCTGGATAATCTGCTGATAAACCACCCTATGAAGCTTCACGTATTCCTCGTCTTGATCGCGAATGAAGGATAAAACTTTGCTTTCTAACCAAGTCCCGGTGTCTTCCAAAGTGGACAGGTACACTTTGCCTTCTGAGCAGAACTGCCCAAAAACAAGAGCAGAGAGGTCAGCGCAGAGCCCCAGGCCCGCTCGGCCTGTGCCCTGCCCGGAGCCACAGACATACCTTGTGCTGAAGATGGATACTCAGCCGACAGTACAGGCTGAAGGCCCGCAGGGCAGTGCCCTCACTCAGGCGCGGAGGGCTGCCACCTGGCGTCTGCAGAATGGACTCCAGACTCCCCTGCGGAATAGGACTCCTCAGGCCGGGCTCTGGCTAAGCAGCCCGCATGGGAGGCGAGGACACCGCGGCCCGGAGTGCCGGGCAGGTACAGCGCCACAGGGTGTCCTGAGAGGCCCGTGCCTCCTCCCTCCGCCAGGCCTCCCAGAAAGCAGCAAGACCACAGCTCTTCCGGGCGCTACCCCCAGGGCCCAGGACCAAACTCTGCCAGCTCACGCCTCCCACACCCCCGCCTGCTGCTAGGGCGTGGGGGCCTCTGCACGGCAGAATCAGGCAGCGCAGCCGGGGCGGGCCTGCAGAGACAGCCGTGGAGAAAGGGAATGAACCCGCAGGACTGCAGGTAAAGAGCCCGGGGTGGCCTGCCCCAGACTCAGGGGCTGGAGCCCCCATGGCCATGCGAGGAAGAGAGCAAGGGGCCTGGGTGGTGGGCAGCCTCCCGCCCATGGCCGGTCCCAGCAGGCAGGCTCACCCGCAGAGGCAGACAGGACAGGACACCGGGCTCTGAAGAGGCCTGGTAGAAAGAGCAGAGCCCAGAAAGGTGCACCCAGTCCCCTCCCGCCCACAGGTGAAAAATGACACTGTAACACGGAAAACTCGGATCTGACTTCATCAGTCACCGTCCATGGAGCCTGTGTCTGTTCTACAAACCTACCTTGGATGTTTCAAGTGCTTTCAAAAGACAGTTCAGCTTCTTCTGGGGCGCAGAGAGGAGGCACTCGCGGTTCTTGGGGTGGGTCAGCAAATACTCCACGTAGACCAGCGCCAGCCCAGGTTTGACCGGACATGGGTCCTGGACCCGCACTTTCCGCTTGGAGGCTGAATTACCCTGAGGGGCAGGGAGAGACCGGCGGGAGGAGAGCTGTGAGCCCCAGCAGGCCGCCCCCGGCGGAGAGCAGCAGGAAGACCCCTACCTTGCTCTGAGGCGGCTCCTCAGGCAGCCAGTCGCAGACGAGCTCCAGGACGTGCCCCACGTGGCCCCAGGAGCAGAGGCAGTCGAGCAGGATGCAGTAGGCCCTGTCGGCGGCTCCCTCCTCTTGGTTCCTCAGTGTGGAAATCACACCGCAGCTGAAAGGGCCACACATACACAATCGCGTCTGTGTCTTGATAACAACTACTCACTTTCCTAAAAGGTGGGGAAAACGGAGACGCTAAAAGCTGTGGGACACAACCCTTCCTATCACAGGAGCATGCGGACATCCTCCACTGCAGGAAGAGTCCACCGTTTTCCATAATCATTGGCAGGGTAAGTTCCAGGACAAAATGGTGACTCTGCAAGCAGTGTGGGGACCCAGCCCACACGCCCTGGGCGTGCGGTGCCAGGCGCCCGCCGGGCACATGAAACCCCAGTCTTTTGTTTCTGTGCTGCCTCTGTCAGACTGTAGAGATTCTTCATTTTGGGGAAATAATTTGTTTAGCATCAAAACATTCATTTTTAAATATATATGAATAAAAATAATTATTTTTACTGAGTTAATAATCAACACTCTAAAGCAACACTACCCAATAAAATATAACTTGAGCCACAAAAACAGGACAGTGTGTCATTTTGAAGGTTCTAATAACCACATCTGAAAAGGAAGACTGACTTCAGTGATGCGTCAGCCCAACCCACCACAACACTAAGGCGCAGTCAGTGTAGAAAGCCACGGTGGGGCAGCCACAGCCCTCTCCACAGCAGACCCGAGGCGGAGTGCACCCTACGCGCACAGCTCAGCCCGGCTCAGCGCCACGCCCCAGGCGCTCCAGGCCACGTGCGGCAGCAGCTCCGCGGCGGCTCAGCTCAAACCACACGTCCCCACCTGCACTTGGACGAGTCTTGGCGCTCAGCGCCCCGGGCCCTGGAAGCCGCTGCCCTGCCCTCCCGCCTGCAGGCCTCGCGGGCATCGCTGGGGAGACCGGAGGGTGGGTAGCAGGCACCTGAAGGTGGGCACAGCCGAGGCGGGCATCAGGGATGCCAGCACGCACAGAGGGGTCCTGCAGCGGTCGTCCTGGGGGCAGGAAAAGACACAGAGCGGAATGTGAGCGATGCGGCCCACCGGCCCTCCGCCCCCAAGAACCCGCTTCAGGGCCGCTGGGGGAAACAGCACACAACAGGACCCGAGCCTGTGACCCAGGCGTGCTGGGTCTTCTCAGGCTTTCGCAGGACGCTTCCCTACTTTCCGAGATGTGTCATCTGTGCAAATACTTATTAAACACCCACTGTGTACCAGGAGACCCCGGGGACACAGCAGTGCCAAGAAGAGACTAAAGTCCGTGCTGTGAAGGCACTGACTTGTACTCTAAAAAGAACACTGATGAAAGGAAAAACAACAATCCTAGGTACCTGGTGTGTCCTCAGTATAAAACTCAAGAAAATGAAGCTAAGCAGAAAAGTTCTTAACCAGAACACCTCTGGAAGGCAGGGCAGTGCAACGGAGCTACCTGGCCAAGCCCAAGTCCCAGCAGAGTCCACAACCCAGCCCCAGCAGAGAGAAGGCTGCTGTCTGGGCAGGGCTGGCAGGGACCTGTGAGGAAAGCATGCGGGCCCCCGGCGCCACTTCACACACAGCAGCCACCTCACCACAACCGTCCCTGTCACCAGACGCCACCCAGATCACTAATAAGAAATACCCTCAGATGGCAACACAACCAGAGAAGATGGGTCCTAAAAGGAAGAGAAACAACAATTTTCCTGAAAAATAAACAGGAGCAAACTCACAGTTCCATCTGTGACTCATCTGCATTCAGGCAGAGTGAACCTGCCCTCATCCCCAACTCCCAGTACACAAGACATTTCCTTAATGTCGCAGCAGACAGTTGGGCGCCACTCCCGGCTCTAAGCGTGGCTCACACGGCCTACGCACTGGCAGGAAGGCCACAAGGTCCTCGGACGGACTGACGGCAGAGAGGGTCTCTGGCCAGAATTGCTCGGGATTAAGACGCTTAATGAACCGCCTGCCTTTTCCCAGACACTCCCAGGGCACACTGTTCTTCTGTCATCTCATCCAGGACCCGACCTCCTCCGTGTTTTATCTGCTTCTCAGCCTAGTGGGACTGTCTGAGCCTTTCAACGTCCTAGTGATGGGGCAGCCTTTATCCTTCATCTTCACAGACAGGTCACACTGGCATCTCAGGGGCTGAATGGAGCTTGGAGACCTGACAGTCACAGAAATACAGCTCCAAAAGCTAAAAGGTCTAAGGTCACACAAGCAGTTCTAGAAGAACCAAAAGTAAACTTTCCCAAGAGAAGAATGATTCCTAACACCTATGACCATTCTATATTTAAGCCACGCTTTCTTTGTAATTGGAAAAAACCTGCACTTTTATATAGTAGTTCTATTTCCATAGTTCCGAAATATGGCCTTTGGGTTTCCTTTACTTAAGCAGAAGATAGACACACGGCCCGTCTGCCCCAGTAACACAGACACGACTCAGAGGCTTCAGAAACTGGTGCTTACCGGGTGCCGTCAGAGGCCCCCACACCAGGGTGCTGTGTATCCTGGCTGTTCACAGACTCCTTTCTCTCAAGTCCCAGCACATCAAACTAGATTCTAAAACCGGGTCGCAGGCCATTAGCAATGGAAGCCCAGAGCCGCCTGGACAGGCGCTGGGCGGAGGCTGCGGCCGCCAGGCCCCACCACGCGGGGCGGGCGCTCAGCCACGCACACAGGGCTGCTCTGCCCCTCAGGGCGGCCGTCTTACCGTGAACACTCGCAGGTACTGTGGCAGCACCGAGGCAAACTTGTCCACAGTGTATATTCGGGCCTCCTTGTTATTCTCCAGGCTCCTGTGAATGCTCCTCCAGAGGATCACCACAATCTCCAGTAGCCCTGCCATAGATGCGGCATCGCTCACTGACAGCGTCTGGTCCAGAGCCTAAGACAAAAATCACTGCACCGTGAAAGGATGGACCACAGTGACGATCAAGGGGACAGCACTGTCTCCAGCAGCACATCTCAGAACCCCAGCCCTAAAGCGGAAATGCAGACCACAGGCAGGGAGAACCCCCAGGGTTGCGGTGCGGTGTCTGAGGGGATCCACCGCCCTCACCCAGGGCTGCTTCAGTTTGGCTTCCAGCAGCAGGCCTACACGTGCCTTCCAAGCTCGGGGGGCAGGGCACAGCAGCACCGCCACGTCCTGAGGGCTGCGAGGGACTCCTCCACGTTTGTGCAGGGAGGGAGCCCACTCCCCACCACCACCTCGAAGTGCACAGGGTGATTCATTTCAAGTGCTGGGATTTCTGTGCTACTCAGATGGAATGGGAAAAGATATAGGAAGCAAATAAACTGAACTAAAGAGGGTGCCTTTTCACTGCTGTTCACAGGGCTCTCAAGGCAAGAATATTGCTGTTCCCTTCTTCACGTGGACCACGCTTTGTCAGCCATGAAATTAAAAGATACTTGCTCCTTGGAAGAAAGGCTATGACAAACCTTGACAGTATATCAAAAAGCAGAGAGGTTACTTTGCCAAAAAAGGTACATCTAGTCAAAGCCACAGTTTTCCTAGTAGTCATATACGGATGCGAGAGTTGGACTATAAAGAAAGCTGAGCACCGAAGAATTGATACTTTCGAACTGTGGTGTTGGAGAAGACTCTTGAGAGTCCCTTGGACTGCAAGGAGATCAAGTCAGTCAATCCTAAAGGAAATCAGTCCTGAATATTCACTGGAAGGACTGATGCTGAAGCTGAAGCTCCAATACTTTGGCCACCTGATATGAAGAACTGACTCAATGGAAAAGATCCTGATGCTGGGAGAGACTGAGGGCAGGAAGAGAAGGGGGTAGAAGACGATGAGATGGTTGGATGGCATCACTGACTCAAATGAGTCTGAGTGAGCTCTGGGAGACGGTGAAGGACAGGGAAGCCTGGCGTGCTGCAGTCCACGGGGTCACAAAGAGTCAGGCACGACTGAGCGGCTGAGCAACAAAAGAGGATGTAAAGAAAAGCAGAAGCAGTCACTATGCAAAGGCAGATTTTCAATAGGGCCCTAACACTTGGAACGACTTATGGCTAAATCTAAAAACAGTAACACTATTAAAGGGTTAGAAAATACCATGTGAATGACAAAAATAACAAATTAACGAAATTTCAATCTGGATTTTAGTTTTTACATTCTAACATTAGGCATAGCAATCTTATCATTAAAGTCCCCTGAGAAAGGTACCACTTTCCCTTTACCAAAATATGTTAAGTTCCAAAGATTTCATTAAATAGAAAGCAGAAATTTTTAGTAGATAGCAATGGGCAAAAGTAAAAGAATAAACTCAGAAACTTTTGCTTTTAGCCATTATATGTTCTTAGAATGACAACATCCAGATGGCAATTTGTATTTCTTTTCTACTACCAGTTATGATCAGTTCAGTTCAGTCACTCAGTCGAGTCCAGCTCTTTGCAGCCCCATTGACTGCAGCACACCAGGCCTCCCTGTCCATCACCAACTCCCGGAGCTTGCTCAAACTCATGGCCATCGAGTCCAACAATCTCATCCTCTGTCATCCCCTTCTCCTGCCTTCAATCTTTCCCAGCATCAGGGTCTTTTCCAATGAGTCAGTTCTTTACATTAAGTGGCCAAAGGATTGGAGTTTCATCTTCAG
>SJYC01051299.1:0-18275 GCA_006408675.1 Madoqua kirkii | reverse complement strand
GTGAGGGTGTAGTGGATTACAATCAAGAAAGGAATTTACTTAGCCTAAGGTTAACATGATTAATCTTAAAGGTTAATACTTATTTCTCCTATATGCTAGTTATATTCATTATAAGGGCAGGGAATATGGAGATTTAGCAGCAAATATTGGCTTAACAAATGAAAAACCCTTTACCAATATAATTTCTAATCAACCCACTAATACTATACTAATAATTTTGTAACTTCTCAAAAGAATCCGTATATAAAAAGTTTAAAGCATCTCGTGCCTCTCATGGTTGGGAGGCTGTAAACAATCACGTGTGGCCAGACGACCATGCTCAGGCAAGCTAGAGAACCTTCAGAGGAGTTTGTAAGTTGAAACACTCTTGTCACGCCCAGGAATTTTTATTAACTGGAGCTGCAAGTTAACTCCTTCTCTGAGAGAGGTGGTGGGGGGTCAGCCCCCTGTAAAGTCAGAGGTAGGTGAGAGCATAAGACAGTAAAGTAGGCACTCCGGTTTTGAGGGTAGATGCTTGGGAACAGGGGGTCTCCTGAGGCTCGATCCCGCCTTTGCGTATGCCGAAGCCTCCTTCCTCATGACCTTTGCCATGGGCAGAGTTCCTCACGCTGGCTCCCGGCAAACCTTGATTCCAGCTTGTGCTTCATTCAGCCCAGCATTTTACATGATATACTCTGCATATAAGTTAAATAAGCAGGGTGACAATATACAGCCTTGATATACGCCTTTTCCCAATTTGGAAGCAGTCTGTTGTTCCATGTTTGGTTCTCACTGTTGCTTCTTGACCTGGATACAGATTTCTCAGGAGGCAGGTCAGGTGTTCTGGTATTCCCGTCTCTCTAAAAATCTTCCACAGCTTGCTGTGATCCACACAGTCAAAAGCTTTGGTGTAGTCAATAAAGCAGAAGTAGCTGATTTTCTTGAACTCTCTTGCTTTTTCTATAACCCAATAATGTTGGCAATTTGATCTCTGGTTCCTTGACTTTTCTAAATCCACCTTGAACGTGTGGAAGTTCTCGATTCACGTACTGGTGAAGCCTCGCCTAGAGAATTTTCAGCATTACTTTGCTAGCGTGTGAGATGAGTACAATCGTACAGCAGTTTGAACATTTTTTGGTATTGCCTTTCCTTGGGATTGGAATGAAAACTAACCTTATCCAGTCCTGTGGCCACTGCTGAGTATTTTCAAATTTGCTGGCATACTGAGTACAGCACTTTCACAGCTCATCTTTTATGAACTGAAATAGCTCAACTGGAATTCCATCACCTCCAGTAGTTTTGTTCAGTGACGCTTATGAAGGCCCACTTCCATTTCCAACATCCTCTCTTTATGAAGCAAGGCTTTCCACAGTGACAGCAACCAAAACGGGATTACGGAGTAGACTGGACACGTTCAAACTGCTGCACAATCGCACCCTCTCACACGCTAGCAAAGCAATGCTCAAAATTTCCAAGTGAGGCTTCAACAGTACATGAACCGAGAAAGATGGCCCTCCCCAGTCTCTTTCAGAATTTCTGCTTATGTCTGAAGCATGTCAAAAATCCCAGTGTTCACTCACAGCCGTCACAGTTCGTTTGCCTTTGAATACAGCCACCTTCCCTTCTGACTGGAGCACAGTTGTCATTCCTCCCAGAAGCAACAGATGGAGTTCACTGAGCAGGCTGACTACGTCACACAAGGAAGCAAGTTTTGTGACCCATTCGGTGTCACTAAAATATGCTGCCAGCCATGACTGTTTGTCCAAAAGAAATCTCTGGAGCAGCTCTCATAACTCAAAAACTCTGGCCAGCGATCTACCTTTCAAAAGCCACCTCACTTCTGTGTGTAGGAGAAGACGTGTGTGCTCTGCATCCATTTCCTCACAAAGCTGTGCAGACAGATGTGAGTTAAAGGCGTGGACTTAAATGTGGTTGGCAATCTTCATCACGGCCTGCAGCGTGAAGTTCAGCTGCCATCTCTCAGCTGGCCAGCATTTCTCCATGGATGACACATGCGCAGACACAGTCAGAAGCAGTCTCTCTGACCCGAGCACTGAGACCAGAGGCCGCCCAGTCTTGGCGGCTGCTCCATCCATGTACACACCAACACGGTATACACCAACACAGCATGACCAATGCAATCTCCCTGGCACGAGGTCACAAAGACTCGAGCAGTTCTGCAGCTGAGGTGCTGGTTGGCAACAAAGGTGCACACAGCCTCGTGCACATCCTGCTGAACAATGTCACCAAAAACAGGCACTGCTGCCTTAGTACCGTCAGCAGGCTCCTCAACCGAGACTGCATACCACGGTGATTCGGTCCTGTCCAACAGCTGTGCCTCACTATCCTGTTTCACCAATTCATCGAGTTGCGGTGCTAGCCGAAAGAGGACCACATGCCACCTTTTGAACTACAGCATCTCCTAAAAGTTCATAACAAACGTCCTTAGCAGCAGGCAAGATCAACTCTTCAGCAACAGTAAAAGGCATCTTAAGTTCAGCGATGCAGTTAGCCAGTAAGATGACACTCTCAGTGCAGACACACTTGATCAAGTGGTGGCCCTTCAGTAATTGCTTCTGTTCTTCATGTTCATGTCTTTTCCTTTTGAAAAACTTCAAAGGCTTGTTTTTTAACACAGGGTGCTTGGTCTCCATGTGGTGAAGCAGTTTCGATGGATTCCTGGCTTCACCGGATAGCTGGTTGCCACACATTGTACAAAGCAGGCTTGGAGAACGTGCATCACCGGCTGCTGTGAACTCATTGTTTACGTAGGACTCAGTGTGATCTACTCAACGCGCGTTCCTTTTGCCGGCAGTCTTAGAGCCTTCTCCTCTCTCAGCATGGCGTCTTCCCCATTCTCACAGCACTCAGTGACATCTGGCTTTGTAATCGTTTTGCTAGGGTAAGCTTATGCGCTTACCAAAACTGGGCACAACGAGAAAGCAGCACAGACAGTGGCAAATAAAACACTGAGCAGGCCAGTCATGGGCTAAAGTAAGTGTGGGATTCTGGCTTAGAGCCTGCTGCCAGGCGCAGCTGAGCTGTCACTTGCCACTCACTTGATAGGGTTTTGATATGAGGCTGCAAGCAGGTGTTCACCATGGTCTTTGTGCAGTCAAACCCCTCAACTACTGACCCTCTGTATCTGCAGCTGCCCCCAGCATCAGCATCCTTGCCTCAGCTCCAGCTCATCGGGCGTTAAGTCTCACGCACAGCTCACAGTAGGGCTCAGAGTCTAGTGCCACTGGTGAGCTGCAGGAGGGGGCGCTCAGGCAGTAGTGACAGCGATGGGGAGCATCTGGAAATGCCTGCTGCGCGGCCTGGCTTCTTACACGCCACAGACAGGCCAGTCTGGCCCAGGGGCCCTGCTTTAGAGGCTCATAAGTGCTGGAAGCCAGCACGGGGGACCCCACCCATGACAAGGTCATGCAGAGAGGCCTGACGGGCAAGGCGAGTCAGGTCTCAAGGGGTCCTCTGCCTGAGCACCTACTCCGAAACCAAAACCTGTCTGTTTACTGTCTGCTATACTATACCCTTCTGACACTACCACCTTTTCTCTGGAAAGAGTTAACTCAGAGCTCCAGTTAACAGTCTCCTGCATATAAAAGAATGTCTCCGCTTAAAACCCTTTGATGGCTTTCTAACTTACCTGACCAGTCCCCGGACTTTTACAACTTGTAATTGTTTACAGCCCCCCAACCCAGAGAGGCATGCAGCTTAAAACATCTTAAAGATACAGAGCCTTTTAGAGTTAAGAATTAGTTTGGTGAAGAGTTTGTTGAGCTAATATTTGCCACCAGGCCTCCATATCCTTTATCTTTTAGGCACCTGGGAGGATATTAATCAATGAAAATGGGATGCAGAAATAGGAATATAGTAGTTTTGATGTTAGCAACACTAGACTTTTGAGTTAATTACTTTTCTCTTTGTTATAAATCACTGTACTCCTTTTCCTTGTTATAAATTGTTATGTCCTTGCTATGTAACAATTTAACTTTATTTAGTGCTTTCTGAGAGTGGCACCAGACTTTGGGAAGAACAACACTATTACCCTTATCAGAAAAGGGCTGTAAAATGCTAATTGGCTTTCTGGCCAGAAGATGATGTAAATCACCTAGGATTTGTGTACACAACTAGGTAGGCAGAGAGAAAGCCTGGTCTCGATAAGAGTTAGGGCTACTGATGCTGCATAATTTTGTATTATCCATTGATCTCTATGTACAATCAAAAGTATATAAGGCCTTTCCAGACAATAGAGGATGGGCCAGTCACTGGAAAGACTGGTTTCCCCCATGTCAAATCTCTCTCTTTCTCCCTCTCCCTCCCTCTCCTTTGCAGGCTGAATTCTCATCTGCGGGTGGAGGCTGTGGAGGCTCTCCCGTGTGGAGGCTCTCCCGTGTGGAGGCTCTCCCGTGTGGAGGCTCTCCGAGTCTACTTACTTGCCCTGGCTTCTAAGGCCCACACGAGAGGGAGCCTAGGTGGGGCACCCTCCGCTATCCAAGTGGGCGCCGGTGACCTAACTAGATGGTGCAAGCTCCTTGTCTGGAACTTTATTGGTTTTCCACATAAAACAAGTTATTCAGCCTCTTTTCTCCACTAATTTTCCTACTATACCATTTCTTCCTAATGTCTCTCCATATTTCTAAATAAGAAAGTTTTTCCTCACCACGTCATCCCCGCTTCGAATTACCCTGGATTCACTGGGGCTGGACCCTGGCACATGAGCATGACAGTTTACTTATGAGCTTAAGATACTGTTTGTAAGCGATAAGCATCAAAGTCTCAAATGTTCCTTTTTAAATGACATAATTGATCACTTCAGATTCTGAATAAGTGTCAGCTACATAGTCTCCTCGATGAATTATTTTAAAATATTCTCAATGAAGCTTGTATCCTGAAATTCAACCTGATGATGTTTCTAGTAGAATCTTAGAGCAGGAGCAGTGAACAAATCCTTAGGGGCCCCACCACCATCTAGTTGTAAAACACGGTGATCAACAGGCCCATCCAGGTGTGCCACCCCCTTCTCATTAAAATACACAGACACTTAAAGTAAAGAAAATCGGGAAAAGGGTGTCACCAACAATAGTTCCTTTGTATTACATCCTACTCAGACTCCACAGTGAGCTACAAAGAGTAACAGGAAGCTGCTCCAAAAAATTACTTATGATTCTCCAAAATAATTAGTTGGTGTATCAGAACTAAAGGAATAAAGGAAAAATGAAAGACTGCCAAGGTAACAGCTCGTGGAAGCAGCATCTCTGCCTTGCCATCCGGCCTCTCTGAGCCCCGGGGAGCTGCCCGCCCAGGCCCCACCCCCAGCAGGTGCCGGACTCACGCTGGCATTCTCCTTCCCCGGCTCCTCTGCGTCCTCCCTGCAGGCGCTCAGGGCCCTCCGGATGCAGGCGTTCAGGCAATGGCGGATCACGTGGATCAGCTTTGCTAAAGCGAGTAAGACACGAGTTTAACAAAATTTTCTAACTGTGGAATTATAACCTCAAATAATTAGAGTGTTAGTTTAAGGGACCTTAATGGCCATGAGATCAAAGGTGGGGAGCGCTGGCTGAAACCCAGACTGTCCATTTGCTCATCCGATACCACCAAATACAGTCAGCTTTCCTAGTATCTGTCAACTTCGATAAAAAGCTGTCTAACACAAGTTCACAACTGGCCCAACCAACAGACCATATAGTATCTGTCTCTTATACACATCTCTGCGCTGTGCACAAGGCGAGCACGTGGGGCGGGCAGGGAGCGGGAGGAGGCGCTGGGGTGAAGGGCCGGGCCTGGGGGTGTGGGAGCACGAGGCCTGGGGTGCGGGGCCCTGGGGGCACAGGGGCAGGGGGCAGTGCGGGGCCCTGGGGACACAGGGGCAGGGGGCAGTGCGGGGCCCTGGGGGCACAGGGGCAGGGGGCAGTGCGGGCCGGGCCGAGGGCTGCACGCACCTATGTTGGTGCAGGCCGTGTGCTCGTGCGCGTGCTGGTAGAACCTCCGCGCAGCGGCGTGGCTCATCTGCAGCAGCACCACGCAGCGCTCACACCACACAGCCTCAGGCTGGTTCACCGGCAGGAAGGAGTTGAAGATGAGCCCCACCAGGCGCCGGCACACCGGCCGGGAGTCTGACTCCAGACGGGCCAGAATGTGCTCCATGGGGCATATTTTCCAAAACTGTGAACGTGCACGTGTGCAAAAGAAACACCGTGAGAACATTTTAAACAAAATTTCAAGATCACAATAAAAAAGGAGCTAATGTTTATATTCAAGAAGACTCATTTCAAATGACTCCACCAGGATGTGGGACTCTTCTGCAGAGAAATCAAGCCCACATTTGAAGGAGACTGGCATGCAGGCAGCTCAGCAGGAGGCTGCCAGGTTAGTCACAATCCATCAGAGCAGCAGGGGACTCCCAAATCAGTTATCACTATCAGCCTAGTAATTTTAAAGTTTCCTGAAACAACACAACTTTCAGGCCATCAGCGTGAAAAGTGGATTTAAACATGTGCAACAAGTTTGGCACAGAAAGCTAAAACGAGCACCTGGTCTCCCGCCTCAGACACAGGCCTCCCTGGCGGGCGCCCCTCCTGCCATCTCCCAAGTGCTGACCAGGTGGCCAGGTGCCTCCTCCACCACCCACAGCTGCCGCACACATGTGCACACAGGACTGCCTGCTGCCCTCAGCTCAAAAGCGTCCAAGTTGCCCACCGCCCATAGAAAAGGGCCAAACTTCTCGCCAAGCAGTTTAAAGCAACGGGGAACACCACGGAATAACAGGCGTTAAAACAGACTTCGATGGGAAGTGGTCGTGGGGGTAAGAGTCTGCCACTTGTGTGGGCTCACTCATCTGTGTAATGGGAGCAGCAGAGCGACACGGACGTTTCTCAAGGACCTGGCTCCCACAACAGTCCCCTTTCCAGGACTTTTGGTGGATTCTTCTCATCAGCATGTATTTTCAGGTTGTTTCCAAGCCATAAACACAAAGGCCCCTCCCCAGGGACTGGCTTCCTTGAGCTGCCTGCCCAGTGCCTTCCACACTCCCGCAACACCTCAGGGCGCCCTGCAGGTCCAAGGGCCCTGCACTTTCAGACACACACACTCCACCTCCCCTGGCGGGAATGTCTGACCATCAGCCCTACCACCACTCCCCACACGCCCCTGGGACACTTACATGCACACACTTAGTATTTCTGAAAGTTACTGCAGGGAAGACAGGAGCCGCCGACAGCCCCACCATCGGCAGACTGTCAACCCAGAGCAGCTGGCATGGCACCAGATGCGAAGAGGGAGGCCGGGTGCTCGGGAGTGCAGGGCCCTTCAGCCTCAAGACCACAGAGTTCATCCAAAGCTGCTGAAACCAACCGAGACACCCAGGAACCCTGACCAAGGGACAGCGCCAAAAAGAGGGGTCTTCACACTGAAGGGTGGCTCCTGAGCACTCATGGAGGCCAGACCGCCCTGAACGGAAACAAGCAACTGGCACAAACGCCGAATGCCAAGGCTCCAGGGTTGGGTGATTCTCGCAATGAACACTTCCTGCAGGTCTGCCTTTCCAGAAAAGCCCCATATTAACCTATTTTTCTTTTATTTACTTTTCCTGAAATAAAACAGAACAATTTGGATTAATTCTTCACTCACCTGGGGTTTTATTTTTATCCAAACATATTACCCACAGGTGAATTAACAGCAGACAAGACCATAAACAAAATTGCTAACCTGTGTTTCATTTCTAAAGTTAAAAGTAATTGCCTATTAAGAAATCCCAAATTGGTTTTCTAATAAAGATATCTCAATATTAGTATACTGTTGATTTGGCCTAAATCTCAGCTATACAATATAAAAACTGTAGAATTTCAAAACAGTAAACAACTTGAAATCACTAGCATTGAGGATGGAAAGCATTAACAGAAGCCTAATTAACTAAGCAGTGATGGCCCCGGGCCTCAGGACGTGACTGTATAATCAGCGTTGATTATCCAGCACCGGTCAGTGTCTGTGCCCAGAGCCTCTGCCTGGCCCTCCAGGGCAGCCCCTCCAGAGCTCACAGGGACGTGAGAGCAGGACGTCCCCCACTGTGCACAGAGGCCAGGGTGGCACACTGACCGCAGGACCCTGCCCATGCTGCTCATGGCCCGCGCTCCAACCTGGGGGCAAGCGACACCCACCCACTCCTCCTAGCTGCCTCTCCACCGGCCTGTCCATCTGTGATCTTGATTTTCAGAGAACTGGCTTGTGTGCCGTAACAAAACCTTCCAGAGATCTTACAGCTAAATCACTCTCCGCCTTGCTTGGGCAAGCTGAGCATTAAGATACAAGAAGCGTCTCACCAAAGCGTTTCACTTCCTCCTCTGCTCCTCCTTTTCCAGACCCCAGACTCTCCCGTCACAGACGTTGTCCAGGGCTTACCTGGACCCTCCCCTGCTCTCCTGGGGAGGCCCACAGGCCTCAGGACATCTGGCCTCTCTGTCATCTCACCAGCCGTCCCCTCAGTGGTCCTTTGCAAACAGATGTGCACTTGAAACAAAACAGTACACAGCTCCCACTTCAGACTCATAGCCACACTTTCCACTCATAATCCAGTCAACCCTGCAGCCAGCCTTTCTGTTGAACTAACAAGTTGATCCCAGACTCCATACAGAAATTGCAGTGATGGCCCCGGGCCTCAGGACGTGACTGTATAATCAGCGTTGATTATCCAGCACCGGTCAGTGTCTGTGCCCAGAGCCTCTGCCTGGCCCTCCAGGGCAGCCCCTCCAGAGCTCACAGGGACGTGAGAGCAGGACGTCCCCCACTGTGCACAGAGGCCAGGGTGGCACACTGACCGCAGGACCCTGCCCATGCTGCTCATGGCCCGCGCTCCAACCTGGGGGCAAGCGACACCCACCCACTCCTCCTAGCTGCCTCTCCACCGGCCTGTCCATCTATGATCTTGATTTTCAGAGAACTGGCTTGTGTGCCGTAACAAAACCTTCCAGAGATCTTACAGCTAAATCACTCTCCGCCTTGCTTGGGCAAGCTGAGCATTAAGATACAAGAAGCGTCTCACCAAAGCGTTTCACTTCCTCCTCTGCTCCTCCTTTTCCAGACCCCAGACTCTCCCGTCACAGACGTTGTCCAGGGCTTACCTGGACCCTCCCCTGCTCTCCTGGGGAGGCCCACAGGCCTCAGGACATCTGGCCTCTCTGTCATCTCACCAGCCGTCCCCTCAGTGGTCCTTTGCAAACAGATGTGCACTTGAAACAAAACAGTACACAGCTCCCACTTCAGACTCATAGCCACACTTTCCACTCATAATCCAGTCAACCCTGCAGCCAGCCTTTCTGTTGAACTAACAAGTTGATCCCAGACTCCATACAGAAATACAAAGGCCCAGACAACCAGGAACTCTGAAGGAAGAGCTGGAGGGCACACACGCCAGGATGTCCACAGAGCTGCAGGGAGCTCGGGCTGTGGCCCCAGCCAAGGATGGATAGGCACGGTCCGGAAACAGACCACACACCAAGGCAGTGAGACCATGGAAGCCACGTAAGATACCTCTTTCTCATTAAAAAAAATCCAGTTCAAAATTCGAAAAGCATAAACCGATGTGCATGCTCGGGAGGGGCAAGTCCCCCCAGCACCCCGTCTCCAGACCCCCAGCGCCGCCCCCGCCCCCCCACCGGCCTCAGAAACTGCTGTCCACTTCCTGCTTGCCTCCAGGCACGTGCGAGGCAGCTCTGAGCAAGCACACAGCTGTGTCCCCGTTCTCAGAGCTGGCAGCACCCCACAACTCATCTGCACTCCCTCTTGTCTAACTTAGTGGTCTTTCCACAAAAGTGTGCCCCTCGCCATGGCCCCACGGCAGCATTTCACGGCACGAACACACCCCAGGGCTGGGCACTGACTCCACACCGCAAGAGTGTCAGCTTGCTCCCAAACTCGGAGCCTCGACAGAAGACCACTCTAAAGGAAACCTCAGAGGACTCTTGTGTAGGGAAAGAAAACCCTGCTACCAAATAATAATGCAGTTAGCAACCTCATAAGTGACATTGGTAGCCAAAAGCTGAACAGAATTAGACTTAAGGGAAAACACTCTCACCTCCAAATGCATACAAATCAACAAACACCTCCTTGCTTCCTTCTGTAAGATGCTGGAGGACGGGGATCTCCTACTCTATATGTTTAAGTAATATTTTAAGTGCTTACTGTGTGCCGAGCATTTAAATATTGCAACAAAAACTTTCAGGTGTATAATAAGACTGTAATTTAAGGTGGGGACTGCTTACATTAATGTCTTTCAGAAAGAAAGCACACACAGACAAAACAAATTGTATTTTATGACACAACTGGTAGAACACACCAGACATCAGTTAGTTTAAAATGTGGCCACTGAAGCTCCTGGAACGAAAACTGCTCTCTCCTTTTGTTGATGAAAATAAACAAACAGTTATTTCATGTACTAAATAAGAAACCTCTAGTCACCTTACCTTAGCAGCCCTCGCAGCCTTAACTTTCAGCAGCATATCAACAAAAGCCACCCTCACTTTCTCCGAATTGTCATGGAGACAGTATTTTAATGCTGGCAAAAGCTGTTCTAATAACGGGTGGCTTAATTTATTTTCCAAAATTATCGGCAGACACTACGAGAAACAAGAAAGACAAGCAGTTCAAAACTGGAGCATGAACAAGGAGGAGCTCAGTAAGAAAAGTTCAGCTCTATCTTTACTAAAATCATCAGTAAAATAAAATACCCACAGAAAATAACGCTTCTGCCAACACAACTTCATGGAAAGGCATTCACTGAATGACTCGACCTGGCTTCAGTGCTTGGTAGTCCAGTCATCCATTGCTTCCTTCACCCAAGACTGAGGCGGTTATGAAATAATTTTCAGAGCTTTCCGGGCTAAACACTAAAGAGTTTTACGGGAACTGAAAGAACAGGAGGCTCTGGTGGGAGGTCCCAAAGCCAGAGTCCGAGCCCGTCCAGTCCTCCTCACAGCCCGCTGCACCCCTGTGTGTCCTGACTCGATGCTGCATGGAAACGGGGGGCACAGCGCCCCCACGTCTCAGACCCACGCGCCCCCAGAGCCGCCCTGCACCTAGGCGGGCATCGGAGGGAGCGGCCCAGGCTCAGACCAGGCACGCGCGTCTGGAGAGCTGACACGCTGCACCACGCTCTCTTTCCAGTTATTAGGGAAAAGGTGCGTATTTTTAAGAGACTTTATTTTCTATTTATTTTTTTGGCGGTCCGCACAGCATGTGGGATCTTACTTCCCTCATGGACTGCAGCCTGCCAGATCTTCTGTCCATGGGGTTTCCCAGGCAAGAGTGCTGGAGTGGGCTGCTGTTTCCTTCTCCACGAGGACCTACCAAGGCCATCGCTAGAAGACTATGCACTTTAAGCATCGCACTGAAATGGTTACAGAGGAGCTGATACGTGTCCCGCATTCGCTTCAAGCAGCCACAACGAGACCAGTGTGCTGCGTCCTGAGACTGGGCAATGGGCGGAGCACAGAGAATGTTCGTGCAGGCTCTCGTGCAAAGTACGCGCAGTACACAAAAAGTCCATTCTGATATATGACAACAGTGAAGAGCTTTAAATGCACGCAGCCCCTGTTCTAAAGCACTATGCCCCCTCCGCTAACACACAGGACAAACTAGGATTATTCCAAGTAGACTCTTCTGTTTTGGGTAACACTTTTATTCTGTTTTCTTCACACGTGACTTTGGATATACAACAAAAACGTGAATAATGCTATACTTATGGAGTAGGGCTGGGATGATTTTTAAATTTTTCTTTCCCTATGCTGCTGCTAAGTCACTTCAGTCCTGTCCAAATCTGTGTGACTCCACAGACAGCAGCCCACTAGGCTCCTCTGTTCCTGGGATTCTCCAGGCGAGAACACTGGAGTGGGTTGCCAGTTCCTTCTCCAGTGCAGGAAAGTGAAAAGTGAAAGTGAAGCCGCTCAGTCGTGTCCGACTCTTCGCAACCCCACGGACTACACCCTACCAGGCTCCTCCGTCCACGGGATTTTCCAGGCAAGCGTATCTGAGTGGGGTGCCATTGCCTTCTCCTTCTTTCTCTACAATTTAGAACTATTCTGTAATAAACGCGTACTCCTTATATAAAAGCTTACCTTAAAGACCGAGCAGCGCACATCAGCAGAGCTCAAATCAAACGCAAGCTCCTCAGTCACCTTCTTGAGCAAGTCAATAAGAATGGTCGGAGGCATCATCTCCCAATATTTGGAGGTTATTTTACAGACACCAAGGATCCCTGCAGAACGGACCATCGGGTAAGGATCTTCTAAAAGGCTCTACAAGTACAAAAGGGAAAAAGGGCGAATTATCTTCATTAGTTCACTTTTTTCCACACTGGCTTTACTCGTGGGCACAATGGCCCAATAGCCATTTCAAGTCCACAAACAAGCAGACCCGGGGACCTCCAGCCACGTGTCGTTCCCGCATAGTCACACACGCAGAGCTGGGGACCTCCAGCCACGTGTGCTTCCTGTAGCCAAGTGTTTACAGAAAACCATCTAGACAGGAGTACATCAGGCTGTATATTGTCACCCTGCTTATTTAACTTATATGCAGAGTACATCATGCGAAATGCTGGACTGGATGAAGCACAAGCTGGAATCAAGATTGCCAGGAGAAATATCAATAAACTCGAATATATAAATGACACAACCATTATGGCAGAAAGGGAAGAGGAACAAAAGAGCCTCTTGATGAAGGTGAAAGTGAAATAGGAGAGTGAAAAAGCTGGCTCAAAACTCCAGTCAAAAAACTAAGATCATGGCATCCGGTCCCATCACTTCACAGTGAATAGACGGGGAAACAATGGAAACAGTGAGAGACTTTACTTTCTGGGACTCCAAAATCATGGCAGATGGTGACTACAGCCATGAAATTAAAAGATGCTTGCTCCTTGAAAGAAAAGCTATGACAAACCTAGACAGAATATTAAAAGGCAAAGACATTACCTTACCAACAAGGTTCCATCTAGTCAAAGCTATAGTTTTTCAAGTAGTCATGTATGGATGTGAAAGTTAGACTATAAAAAAAGCTAAGCGCCAAAGAATTAATGCTTTTGAACTGTGGTGTTGGAGGAGACTCTTCAGAGTCCCTTGGACTGCAAGGAGATCCAACCAGTCCATCCTAAGGAAATCAGTCCTGAATATTCATCGGAAGGACTGATGCTGAAGCTGAAGCTCCAATACTGTGGTCACCTGATGGAAAGAACTGATTCACTGGAAAAGACCCTGATGATGGGAAAGGTTGAAGGCAGGAGGAGAAGGGGACAACAGAGGATGAGGTGGTTGGACGGCATCACCAACTTGATGGACCTGAGTTTGAGCAAGCGCCAGGAGTTGGTGATGGACTGGGAAGCCTGGCGTGCTGCAGTCCATAGGATGGCAAATAGTCGGGCACAACCGAGCAACTGAACTGAACTGATCTAGACAAGCGTGGTGCTTTGCCTGCCAACCCTGCCTGTGACTCTGCTGATTGCAGGGTCTCCAACTCCACACTGCCACACAGAGGGACACACAGGGACTTCAGTTACTCCTGTGAAACACAGAGTATTAACCACTCTCATGACCTTCCAAAATGCCACAACACACTAAGCCCAGGATACAGTGAGCCTGCTTGTGATCAGCTGTCCAAGCGGCAGGCAAGGGGGCGGCCAACAGCACAGGTGGGGACAGGAGGTCACACAGCCCTGATCCACAAACATGGGTCCCACTGAGCACCTACACAGGAGACGTGGCCCTAACCTACTGCATATTTAACCAACTTACAGGAAATTTAAAGGGCAGAGGAACATATGAATGACAAGCAGGACAGGTTCCATGGGAAACGAGAAAGTAGCTGTGTTTCCTCAACAACAGAAGCCAGCACAGAAGAAGAGAAACAAAGAGAGGGAGACGGTGTGACTGCTGGGGCAGAAGCTGGTCGTCCAGTCACAACGCAGGTCTCACTGGACACAGATTCAAGCAAAACTGGAAAAAAACAAAACAAAACACTGAAATGTCACTCAAGAACAATGACTGAATATTTGATCAAATAGGGACTCGCCATTCATCTTACTTGAATTGTGCCAATGGTAGGATTATGTTTAAAAAAAAGAGACCCTGTCTTTTAAGGACATCTACTGAAGTAAAGGGGCTTCCCTGTCCTTCACTGTCTCCTGGAGCTTGCTCAAATTCATGTCCATTGAGCTGGTGATGCCATCCAACCATCTCATCCTCTGTTGTCCCCTTCTCCTCCTGCCTTCAATTTTTCGCAGTAACAGGTTCTTTTCCAGTGAGTCAGTTCTTCCCATGAGGTGGCCAAAGTATTGGAGCTTCAGCTTCAGCATCAGTCCTTCCAATGAATATTTGGGACTGATCTCCTTTAGGAGGGACTGGTTGGATCTCCTTGCAGTTCAAGGGACTCTCAAGAGTCTTCTCCAACACCACAGCTCAAAAGCATCAATTGTTCGGCGGTCAGCTTTCTTATAGTCCAACTCTCACATCCATACACGACCACTGGAAAAACCATAGTTCTGACTAGACAGACTTTTGTTGGCAAAGTAATGTCTCTGCGAACGCTGTCAGGGTTGGTCATTGCTTTTCTTCCAAGGAGTGTCTTTCACTTTCAAGGCTGCAGTCACCATCTGCAGTGCTTTTGGAGCCCAAGAAAATCAAGTCTGCCACTGTTTCCGTTGTTTCCTCATGATTTCCTCATCTATTTGCCATCAAGTGATGGGACCTTTTATACTAAGGATTATATAACAACAATGTATCTTGCTTGAGGACATGCTTCTCCTTTTTAACAAAAACCTTCTGAATCTTCTTAACTTGTGGGAGTGGATCCCACAAGTGGTGGGAGCTTTCTATTGTAAATTCTAATCTTGTTAATTTAAGATGTAGTTATGGGAATGGGTCTGGTTAGAGTATATGAGGCCTTGCTTAGACTAGCACGGGGTGGGGGGCACTTTCTGTCCCCTTCTGAGGTTTGTGTCAGAAGCTTTCTCTGCCCTTTTTCACCCTCAATTCTGCTACACAAACGCTCTTGATTGATCAAGTCTGCTCCCTGTTCACAAAGTTAAATCTCTGGAGATCAAGAATCTGACATCATTCACCAGAAGCTATTAGAGTCACAAATAGTTGGACATGACCAAGCAACAAACACATTCACTGAAGTAATTAAGAGTTGAAATACTCTGTGGCTCAGATCTGCTTAAAAACAGGGAGGAGGAGCCGAGTGGGCCAGGTCAGCACAGCCAGGACTGTCTGAGGGCACAGGGATCCCCTGCACAAGGCCCTCTGCTGATACGTGTGTAACTTTCCAATCCAGAGTTTAAAAGCAAAAATAGTCCTCACTCCATAATTAGGCCAGAAGAAGGCTAGACTCACATGGGGGGGTGGTGGGGGGTGCCAGGCACGTGGGAGTCAGCAGCCGCGGGGCAGAGTGGAGACATGCTGAGGGGCCAGGCACCGAGAGCAGGCAGAAGCCCCGCAAGCTGCACAGGCAGGAGGAGCGGAGCCACGCTCAGCACACCCTCCACCCCTGCCCGGGGGCTGGCCTGCCTGCTGCCCAGGCCGAGGCCCCGGGGGTTCTGCCGGCGCCCAGCCCACCCCTGACACAAGACCAGGACCAGCGCAGCAGGCAGGGAAGACGCCCACGGAGGACAGCGCCACACCGCCAGGGAGACCCCGAGCCGGCCGCCTCCTCCAGCCAGCCCTTTCTTCACAACAGGGACGTAAAGTGAAGACGAGGGGTCATTTGAGAAAAACAAAAAGCAAGGAAGAGACAAAATAAAAAACAGAAAGGAAGAGAAGGAACTCACAAGTTTTATAGCTTTTGTTTTGTATGGATTACTTACAACGTTATTCTTCAACAATTCCAGATGATCACCTTATGGCACACAGCCCACATCAGAGAGGCAAGCAAGCACCAGGGCAACGGCACTTAGCACGTGATGCAGTCTCCACACAGGGACCCACCGCCCTGCAGGGACCACAGACATGCCCGGGGCCGCCTCTCATCTCATCAAGCCCACCCCCACCTCCTGGACCCCCCAAACCCCAACTCAGGCCCTGACCCAGACGGCCATGAGCTCGCCGCTGATCCACAGGCCAGAGGGGCCCATGCCTGTCTCTGTGCGGCCCACAGGACCTGAGAACTGTTTTTTGCTTCCAAGTGGTTGGAAAAAATGAATAATACTCTGAAACATGTCAATATCATATGGAATTCACGGACCAGTATCTGTAGGTCAGTTTCATGGAATAAACCACTCTGCTGCCTTCCTGCCAAGCAGCAGGGGGAGTGGCAGGACCACGTGGCTACAGCCTACAACCACTATAGCCTTGCCCTCCCCAGAAACAACTCCTGCTCTTAACCAGCTCTGTTACTAACTTAGCCGTGACGCTGCACTGCCCTCTAAAAGGAGTTAGGAACAAATGGACATTGGAAAGAAAAAAAGATTATTAAGAAAATTTCCTTTGTCTAGCATGCAACCAACACACTTAATTTCATGTTATAGTGGAAGAAAAAAAAATCAAAAGATAAAGAAAATCATCCTTAAAATTTCAGGAGCCCTCTCAATGCTAGAAAACATACAAAATATTTTGGCAGCCCTGGAATAAAATGATTTTGAACACAAAATTTCTACCTGGCTGAACTATAAACTGTCACAGAAAAATAAAGGACATTTTAGGGTTCAGTCAGAGGCACCTGCCGCCCCAAGGACATCCACAGCAAAGCAAGGCCCACGGCAACTCAGACCTCACAGCTGCTGTTCACAACCACCTCCCCAGATGCACTCCCTTCACTCCCAAGAGATCCGAGCCCGTCACAGCATACTCTGCTCACACAAAAGCCTCTCCCTCTCCATTTTCATCCCAAACAAGATTCCGTTATTGGCAAGTTTAACTTTCAAGGGTCTTTAAAATACCTGTTTTGATAGTGACATCTCATTTGTATAAGACTGTTGACAAAGTTTTGCTACTTGAAAAACATAAACCCATCTCCACTAAGAAAAAACCGGAGGACTTCCCTGGTAGCTCAGCTGGTAAAGAATCCGCCTGCAATGACAGAGACCCCAGTGTGATTCCTGGGCCAGGGAGAGCCACTGAAGAAGGGATACACCACATACTCCAGCGTCTGGGGCTTCCATGAAGCCAGGCCTGCCTTTGAGAGCCTGAGTGTTTCTTGCTTGCAGAGGCACGGGTCGGCAGCGTCTCTGGCTGCAGCAGGCCTGGAAGGCGCCGGGTGAGGCACCATCCACATGCAGGAGGCCGCCACTAGCCCCACCACAGAGCCAGAGGCAGACGGCCCACAGGCTGGAGAGCAAAGAAGCCTCTGCACCACAAAAGCCCAGGCCCACAACAGACGCCCCACCCTGCGGATCAGGCAAAGGCACTGACAACCCGCAGGGAATCTGACTGTGAAAGCCAGTGGGACTGGATTACAGAACTTCCACAGGACTGGGGCACAGACCTTGGAGGGCACAAACAAAACCTTGTGCACACCAGGACCGAGGAGAAAGGAGCGGTGACCCCACAGGAGACCGAGCCAGACTTGCTGTGAGTGTTCACGAGTCTCCAACGGAGGCGTGGGTCCACAGTGGCCTGCCACAGGGTCAGATCAGGTCAGTCACTCAGTCGTGTCTGACTCTTTGCGACCCCATGGACTGCAGCACACCAGGCTTCCCTGTCCATCACCAACTCCCAGAGCTTGCATAAACTCATGTCCATTGAGCTGGTAATGCCATCCATCTAATAATCCTCTGTTGTCCCCTTTTCCTCCCACCTCGATCCTTCCCACAATCAGAGTCTTTTCCAATGAGTCAGTTCTGCCCATCAGGTGGCCAAAGTATTAGAGCTTCAGCTCCATCATCAGTCCTTCCAACAAATATTCAGGACTGGTTTTCTTTAGGACTGGCTGGTTTCATCTCCTTACAGTTCAAGGGACTCTCAAGAGTCTTTTCCAACACCACAGAGGCACTGAACACAACAGCCCTGGAAGCCCCAGGACATGCTGGCCTAAGTCCTTTTGGAGGAAGTCATCATTAAAATAGCTGTCTAGGGAGGCCTTACAAAAAACTGTGGAAAGAAGAGAAGCAAAAAGCAAAGGAGAAAAGGAAAGATATAGGCATCTGAATGCAGAGTTCCAGAAGATAGCAAGGAGAGATAAGAAAGCCTTCATCAGCAATCAGTGCAAAGAAATAGAGGAAAACAACAGAATAGGAAAGATTAAAGATCTCTTCAAGAAAATTAGAGATAGCAAGGGAACATTTCATGCAAACATGGGCTTGATAAAGGACAGAAATG
>SJYC01051297.1:0-20225 GCA_006408675.1 Madoqua kirkii | reverse complement strand
TGTGTGTGTGTGTGTTAAACAAGCACAGTTTACCCACTGCTATGTATAATCCCATGGACAGAGGAGCCCAGCGGGCTACAGTCCATGGGTTTGCAGAGTTGGACACAACTGAGCGACTAACACACACGTGTGTAAGTCAATATAAAGTGTGTCTGAATCCGCTCTATACTTGACTCTCCCAAACTTCACAACTACCCTGGACGCCCAGGGCAGAGGCCCCGTGTCTCTCCAACAATGACGACGCCAGAGCAGCAGCAGCAGTCAGCGTATCTCCCGTCACGCGGGCACCGAGGGCCCCATGAAAGGCCGAGTGTGCCCCCGAGGGGCCCTGGGAGAAGGCAGCCGCTGCTCCTACACCACAGGAGGAAACACTGAGTCTGAGCGGTGTACGATCAAGGCGACCTACCACCTGTTCAGTGGACACAGCCTTGCTGAGCCCCCGAGCTGAAGGTTTTGGCCAGCGCGGGCAGCAATCAGGTCCAGCCCTTCGGCGTCACAGTGAGAGGGTGCATGGAGCGCAGGCACGCTGGGGTCAAACTCTGCCCTGCCCCACCATGAGAGTGAGGCCTGAGCAGGTGCCTCAGGGGGCCCTCTTCCTCTGGGAGGTCCTTCCCCACACCTCCTTCGGGGACGGGTGACCGCTGCCCCCTTTTGCCTCAAATCATGTCCGCCAGGCCACAGGCAGTCAGAAACAGGGCTATATTCTATATCAAAAACAACGTGCTTTGCATCCCAACATGGATACAGTCAATCTAAAAAGACTACCAGTCAGTCTTAAAGGAATAACCCTGAATATCCATTGGAAGGACTGATGCTGAAGCTCCAATACTTTGGCCACCTAATGCGAACAGCCAACTCACTGGAAAAGACCCTGATGCTGGGAAAGATTAAGGGCAGGAGGAGAAGGGGCGACAGAGGAGACGGTTAGATGGTATCACTGACTCAATGGACATGAGTTTGAGCAAACTCTGGGAGACTCTGAAGGACACGGAAGCCTGGCGTGCTGCCGTCCATGGGGTCGCGAGGGGTCAGACATGACTGAGTGATGAAACAATGAACAAAAAGACTACAGAGGGGCTTCCCTGGGGGCTCAGTGGTAACGAATCCGGCGGCCAGTGCAGGAGACACAAGCTTGATCCCCGGTCCAGGAGATGTGTATAAGAGACAGCCCACAGAGAGAGCAGGGCAGGCAGGGAGCCGCGGCGCGAGAGGACAGTCTGGCCGGCCCACCTCATCTCCCCGCTCACTAGGGGAAAGGCCTGGGTCCTGTCATCAGGGCGTCTCCGCTTCGTCTACACTTCTTAGAAGGCACATACCAGAGAGAACTTTTCTTTTCTTTTATCTTATTTGAAGAAATACCACATTTGTGCCAAAATGCATGGCACTCGAGCCTGGATCAAGCCAGACAGGGCTCAGAGACAAAGGTGGGCCTGGGAGCACCCCTCCTGACTCATCTGATAATCTCAGAAAACCGGATCTGTTCCAAGAGCTTACCTCACCCCCCACCCAAGAACTCACACCGAACTGCCTCTAAGGTGGGGGCCAGGCTTCCAAACTGACAGAAACAGAGGTCTCGGAGGTACCCCAGGGAGGGGCGGTATGGGCAGTTCCCCGGACTCCACGGCAGGAGGGAAGGACCCGAGGGAGACTCGTTGCTAACGTCTACCTCGTCTCCACCAACTGAGAATGCTCCCTGAAGCTGCCCCTCGGGCTCAGCGTGACTCCCGTGGGAACCACGCTGCCCGACCTGAGATCACACAGGAGGCTCACGGCACCACCAGCCAGGCCTCTGGGCCACAGAAGCTGGCCCTTGAGAGCTAACCACCAGAACACGGGCATTCTGCAACTGACCAGGCTTGCCAACATGTCAATGGCAGAGACTTTTTCAAAGAGAAGAAGGCTTTAAATGACGTAACAAGCAAATGCCATTGGGAGACTGGTTGGATCCTGACTTCAAAATGAAGACATTATTTAAACAAAGCAGAGAAGTTTAAATATTAGTACGGGGCTTCCCTGGTGGCTCAGATGGTGAAGAATCTGCCCACAATGCAGGAGACCTGGCTTCGATCCCTGGGTCAGGAAGATCCTCTGGAGAAGGAAATGGCAACCCACTCCAGTACTCCTGCCTGGAGAATCCCATGGACAGAAGCCTGGCGGACTGTTGGCCCTTAGGGGTCACAAAGCAAGCGCAACGATGGCGCTGTAGAACCAGGCCTCTAGAGATGGCGCACCCTGAAGCACACAGGAGCCAGGCGCCACACCTGGAGCTTGCTTTAGAACTTGAAGGGACAGAGGGAAGGGAGTGAAACTGAGAAGCACACATTTCTCCTAATTTGGTGCCGACCTAAACAATCACATTTAAATCACAAACTCCTATTTTTAAATCACTGCTAGAGAAAAGGGGGAACAAATACTCCTTGCTGAGAAGTTCCATGGGGTACAGAGCAACACAAGACACGGTAAGAACATCCTGGTTGTGCCAGGTCCCCAAAACACTATACCCTGAGAAACTATCAGCGAGTCTGTCTCCAGGGGCATGGGAACGCTACGTCCTCGTTTCCCAGAAGCCGACAGCAGTGCTAACTGACAGCGCATTTAGCTGAAGCGCAAGCTGGGCAGGAGAGGAGACTGTGCAGAAATAAATCACAAGCACGGGTGGCTAGCCGCCCCTCCACCCTGCCACCAGTCCAGGGCCTGCTCCCCCGGGAGAAGAGGCCCCTTTATGACTCAGAGTAAACATTTCACTCTCAGAAGGAAAAAATACATCTAAGAACCTAGTATGAGAAAAACGTAAGGGATGTCAGACATTTTCTTTTGATTTTTTTCCAAAAGAGCCTCTGAATGTTTAATTGTGAATTACACAGCCAGTAGGTAGGTGTTACAGTCATTAAAGGTTATAAGCCTGATTCAAACAAGCATCTTTAAACTCAGGCTGTGTTGCTGAGGAGATGGCCTGGGGCTCCCAGGAGCACTGGCCAACAGAGACACGGCCTGGGCCACAGACGCAGGCTAAGCCTCCCGGCGGCCACACTAGAACAGGAGAAAGGCAGACTCACTTCAGTGACATATTCTGTTTAGCCCAATTATCCAACACACTATCATTTCAATATGCAATCAATATTCTTTCTAAAATATCCATGAGATACTTTATGTTCTTCTTTTTCCAAACTGTCTTGCAAATCTGGTGAGTTTCTTACACTTACAGCCCATCTCAGCTTGGACTGGCCACGTTTCAAAGGCCCGGCAGATATACATGGTCGGACACTCCAGGTCCAGAGCAGCCAAAATGCACAAAAGCCTTGGTTCCACTCAGACTGCATATCGTGGGGAGGGAGGGACATCCTGGGGCGGTGCTCAGTATGGGCATGGCCAAGTAGGTGTGGATGGCGCCACGCCTGCGCCATGTGGACGCTCACTGTGAGCTCTGGCTTGACAGACAGGCACAAACAGGGGTTTCAAACAGCCCTGGTGTGGCTATTTATTTAGTAACCAGAACACAATGAAAATGTGCTAACCTTTCATAAAACAAAAAGCAAATACCTCCATTATTTTCCCTGAAGCCTTTTTCCAAGCTCTGAAATAAATTTCCGCAATGTGTACCATCAAAGATCTGTGGAAAAAAAAAATTTAATGCAAGTTTGAAGAATTATATTTTTCACATGTATCCTTTCAGGCAGTCTACTCTCCCAGGGAAGAAGACACTGTTTTACACTGGTGTTCGCAAAGTAGAGACAGGTTGTCTGCCTGGAGCAGGAAGCAGAAACTAGTCTGGAGAAGGACTGAGATGTCAACTTCTTCCTTCTCAGTCACTGCTCCCCAGAACTTTACTATTTTCTGCGAAACTATGAAACGTATGCCCAGAACCAAATTCTTAAGTAAAAACCTTTAAAGACAAATTTATTCCTAATAAGAACTATAAATATAAAAAGTTTAAATACAAACACACTTTAATTTGGAGCCATTCTAGACTAATTAGCTCAGGTACAGGGAACCCTAAAATACCAGGGTTGACTTAGACTCATATTGAGGAAAATCTGCTGCTTCAACCCAGATATCATGCAAATGAGGGGAGAGGAGGCAGCAGCACCCCAGTGAACAGTCAGAGATCCAGCATCGAGGCCAGCTCAGCTCTCACACAGCCGCTGGATGGGACAGAGGGTTTGAAAATTCCAGAGCAGGTTAAGGTCTTGACCTCAAATGTGGCAAACAGCTCCCAACGCTGCCAGGGCCAGAGGCTGGGGAATCGGTAGAGAGCCCCTCCTCAGGGGCTCCTCCACCACCCACACAGCTCCGCCTCAGGGAGACTGCAGTGTGCGCACAGACCCAAAGGACCAGACGTGCTAGCCACATGAACTTTACTACGACGGAGGCTGAGATGGAACCGGTGAATAATCTATGTAAAGAATCACCACAAAGTCAAGTCTTAACTTCAACGCCACTACTGAAAATGAACGGTTTCCTATAGCAAGGAAAATAATTATTCAATAATATAACAGCACATATAAATAACAAGAGAGAATGTCTAAAGCTCCTAATCATCATGATGTGAGTCGCTCAGTCCTGTCTGACTGTGACCCCACAGACGATAGCCCAGCAGACTCCTCCATCCATGGGACTCTCCAGGCAAGAATACAGGAGTGGGTAGTCATTCCCTTCTCCAGGGGATCTTCCCGACCCAAGGATCGAACCCGTGTCTCCTGCACTGCAGGCGGATTCTTTACCAGCTGAGCTACCAGGGAAGCCCCTAAAAGTTGACCTGACCAAAGTCAGGTCAAATAGAAACTTTCAAAACCAGACTAAGCACAAAATATTAATTGTTTTTAATACTTACTTTGGTAATCCCTGTAACTGGTTTTTAATGGTCCCATGAATCATTTTAATGAAATTTATATTCCAATTGAAGAGAGAACTAAGAAATCTTCTTCCCTATAAATTAAAAATAGGATGTAATGTTAAAATTGCAACCAAATAGAAAGTTCCCAGTAACTAAAAACAAACAGTTCTTTGAAAGTGTAGTGACTAGTACTGAAGCTCACTGAAGCTCGCTACTCTCGACAAAGGAAGCACCCAGACTTCTAGCCGGGAAGCTGCGCGCTGCGGCGGCGGGGCCTGCGCGGGGCAGCAGGGCAGGCGGGGCCGCACACCCGGGTGCGAGCGGCAGGGCCATCGGGCCTCGACAGGCAAGTTTTTAGCAAGTATTTCCTGGAAATAAGTTGCCAGAAGAGGT
Source organism: Madoqua kirkii (assembly GCA_006408675.1). Classification (NCBI taxonomy): domain Eukaryota; kingdom Metazoa; phylum Chordata; class Mammalia; order Artiodactyla; family Bovidae; genus Madoqua; species Madoqua kirkii. The sequence continues at coordinate 14,998 of SJYC01051297.1, read as the reverse complement.
TTATCATTTACCTGGAATGACTGGAAACTGACCTAACCAAATCAGTAACTGATCAGGAAACTAGTTCAGCTATCTTAAATTTAAAAGAGAAGACAAGTTTTAAAAAGAGAGTTTAAACACACACACATATATATTTACGTCTAAGTGCTCATTCGCTATATCACGTCCAAGTCTTTGCCCCTCCATAGACCACAGCCCGCCATGCTGCTCTGTTCGTGGGATCTCCCACGGAATAATACTGGAATGGCTGCCATTTCCTCCTCCAAGGGATCTTTCCATCCCAGGGATTGAACCCACATCTTTTGCACTAGCAGGCAGATTCTTTACCACTTGAGCCACCTGGGAAAGACTATTTACATCTCTATTTGCATATGTGTGTGTGCGTGTGTGTGTGTGTGTGTGTGTTAAACAAGCACAGTTTACCCACTGCTATGTATAATCCCATGGACAGAGGAGCCCAGCGGGCTACAGTCCATGGGTTTGCAGAGTTGGACACAACTGAGCGACTAACACACACGTGTGTAAGTCAATATAAAGTGTGTCTGAATCCGCTCTATACTTGACTCTCCCAAACTTCACAACTACCCTGGACGCCCAGGGCAGAGGCCCCGTGTCTCTCCAACAATGACGACGCCAGAGCAGCAGCAGCAGTCAGCGTATCTCCCGTCACGCGGGCACCGAGGGCCCCATGAAAGGCCGAGTGTGCCCCCGAGGGGCCCTGGGAGAAGGCAGCCGCTGCTCCTACACCACAGGAGGAAACACTGAGTCTGAGCGGTGTACGATCAAGGCGACCTACCACCTGTTCAGTGGACACAGCCTTGCTGAGCCCCCGAGCTGAAGGTTTTGGCCAGCGCGGGCAGCAATCAGGTCCAGCCCTTCGGCGTCACAGTGAGAGGGTGCATGGAGCGCAGGCACGCTGGGGTCAAACTCTGCCCTGCCCCACCATGAGAGTGAGGCCTGAGCAGGTGCCTCAGGGGGCCCTCTTCCTCTGGGAGGTCCTTCCCCACACCTCCTTCGGGGACGGGTGACCGCTGCCCCCTTTTGCCTCAAATCATGTCCGCCAGGCCACAGGCAGTCAGAAACAGGGCTATATTCTATATCAAAAACAACGTGCTTTGCATCCCAACATGGATACAGTCAATCTAAAAAGACTACCAGTCAGTCTTAAAGGAATAACCCTGAATATCCATTGGAAGGACTGATGCTGAAGCTCCAATACTTTGGCCACCTAATGCGAACAGCCAACTCACTGGAAAAGACCCTGATGCTGGGAAAGATTAAGGGCAGGAGGAGAAGGGGCGACAGAGGAGACGGTTAGATGGTATCACTGACTCAATGGACATGAGTTTGAGCAAACTCTGGGAGACTCTGAAGGACACGGAAGCCTGGCGTGCTGCCGTCCATGGGGTCGCGGGGGTCAGACATGACTGAGTGATGAAACAATGAACAAAAAGACTACAGAGGGGCTTCCCTGGGGGCTCAGTGGTAACGAATCCGGCGGCCAGTGCAGGAGACACAAGCTTGATCCCCGGTCCAGGAAGACTCCATGCCACGGGGCAAGCAAGCCCGCGCACGGCAACTGCTGAGCCTGCGCCCTGAAGGGCTCGCTCTGCAGCGAGAGGGCCCACCGCAGCGGGGGCCAGGCACGGCGGCCCTGTGCGGCGGCCCTGCGCTCTGGCCCCGCCGCTGCAGCCAGAGCCGGGCAGCAACAGAGGCCGGAAGCCAAAGCAGAGAGAGGAACATGTTCTTAAATCTAAAACTCTGCCCAAAATTACAACAGATTATTGAGAAGCTCATGTTCGCAGCACTTCTTAAAAAAATAAATAAATAAAACAAGTACAGAAAACTCTAAAGATAACAGACGAGCACGTCCAAGAGAGCTAGGCAAGCCACTCTGTAATTTTAATTCTCTAACAGCCACATTAATAAAAGTAAAAAAGATTAAATTAACTTTAATAATGTATTTATGTAATCTAATATATCCAAAGTGTCATTTAAATATGTAATAAATACACACATTATTAATGTGATATGTAACATTCTTTTTCCATATCAAGTTTCAAATCCCTATGTACTTCACATTTAAGGCCACAGCTGGACAGGCCATACTTCATGTGCTTGGTAGCCGAGTGTGGGAGTGACCGCTGGCGGACAGTGGGGCACTGGGCCAGGAGCCTCGCTTTGCATTCACTGGATGGGTATGAAAACCAAGGACCTTATTATGATAGCTTTGAGTTATATGCCAATTAACCTGGAATTAGGGCAGAAGGCCAGATCTGATCCATGGGGAAGTGCCTTCTCAACCTCATTTTTAGTCATTTTTAATTTAAAATGCAATCATGGCTCCCCCAGGATTCACACAGCCACCTGTTACCATTTCCTTTAATGATGAAATACACAATGACTTTTAAAATGTTTGCTTAACACCGTCATGCAGTAAATATGAGTTGCAACAAATATAATAGCTCTTGACAGTTAAGCTGGACCTTTTATCAAGACACTGAGCATGATGAAAACAGCAAACTCACGAACTTGGGAAAAACTTCCATCAAAAAGCAGTTCACAGGGTTTTCCTGGAGCTCCACTGGTTAAGAATCCGCCTACCATCGCAGGGAACATGGGTTCGCTCCCTGGTCCAGGAAAACCCCACATGCTGTGCACCAACTTAGACCGTGCTCCACAATAAGAGAAGCTCTGAGAAGCCCACACATTGCAACGAAGAATAGCCCCTGCATGCAGCAAAGATGACTTAGCGCAGTCAGAAAATCAATTAATTTTTTAAAAAGCAGTTCACAGACACACCAAGATGAAAAACCACTTGCCTCTTCTTTTTTGATGTAACTGACATTTATGAAGCACTCAAGCAGCATGTCTTTAATTTCTCTACTTTCTTCCAAATGATAATCAAAGCAGTATAGAGCCTGATGGATACGCCACAGCCGACATATGTCTGCACCCTGGGGATGACAGGAAAAGAAAATCAACTAATTTTTTTTTTAAGAATGGGTAAGGCCACATTTCAAATCAACTATGAGACTATTTTATGTCATCAAAAAAGAAAAAAATGACAAAACATTTTGAAATTTGCAAACAAAGCTCCAGAAAACATTTTCCTAAAACCCAGGCAAAAGCAAGCAGAGATGCTGCCAGCCAGCACTGCGCACCATTTTACGCACCAATGAGGTGAACCTGCGCTGAGCATGCGGAGCCCGAGCCACGGCCAGCTGCGGAGCGACTGCCACAGGGCTGGGCCGCCAGGAAACAGACCGTGAGCGTTCTTAACTGGTAACGTATCTGCCCGTGTGCCGGTGGCTACTGTGGTAAGCGGCACAAGTGCAGACGTTTAAATAAAGTCTTGATTTTAAAGGTGAACAAGGATGGCAGGGAAAAATGGATTTTAAAAAGGCAAACCAAGGATGGCTTATGGATAAGTTCTGACACAAACAATGAGTTTTCAGTCACTCCTATAGCCAGCAGGGGGTCATAGCGCGAGCTGAGAATGCAGTCAAAAGATTCCTTTCTGCCCTGAAACTGACTGCTCCTTGGAGGCCACCGTGGGACAGTCTGTCTGTCCCACGGGAGGTAAGAACCAGATCAGCTGCAAGGTACGTAGAAAGCTGTTGGCAATGTGTACCAAGAGCTCCAAGTTCAAACCCACTGACCTACAAATTTCACTTGTAGGAATCTGTGACAAGTCAGCAAAGATGTTGGGGGAGGGCAAAGAGAAACCCCCAAAGATCCCTCCATTGACAAGGGTTGCCTGGTCAGTGAAATTACTGATGATTTTTGTCTAATTTTCCCTCTTCTTCATTTGCCCAGTTTTCTTAGATGAATGGAAGTGTCTGCTGTTGATTGATCAGGGGAAAAAACTGCTCTTTTCCTGGATCTCTGAGTTGCATGCCAAATACTGAAGGATGCGTTATATCTGGTGCTCACCATGCTTCCTGCGGGCCCACAGAAGCGTCCGCAGGCCTGGGCTGCAGTCTACAGCCCCGCCCCGGCCGCCCTCCTGCCCACCCACTCGGATCGGCAGGCTCTCCCTGACACGGCCCCGCTCAGTTCTCCCTGGAGCAGTTCCCATCGAGGGGACAGCCTTCCATAGGCCACACACCAAGGAAGACGGGGAGAGAGTCTGTGCACAACGCGCGCACGTGGAGCTCGGCCTGCCCTTGACGGCCCACCTCTGAGCATCACCCAGTGAAAACCCCGACTGGGAGCCACCGGGCCAGGCCTCTCGCGATCAGACATGACTGCTAGCTGGAATAAGCGTGTGCGCTTCTCAGCAAAGCGCAGCGTGTGCTGCAGAGGGGAACGCACTGTCCTGGTCCTGAGACTCCTCCGCAGCAGCATGACGAAGGCGGTCTTGCCCATGTTCTCCTTGGCGGGCAGGCCTCTCTCCCACCACTTCACGCACAGGTCCTGGATGGAGCCCTGCAGCGCTCGCTCACCCTCCGGCAGCGCGTAGAGAATTCCTGCAACAGAGCAGCCACCGCACAGTGAGTGCGTGCAGGAACCGGGGCCAGTCCAGATCCAGCCCAGGAGAGCACGCGACGCACAGGTGTGCCCTGCAGACACTGGGGTGACTCGCCAAGACCTCTGCCCAGTATTTACAGCCTACACACAATGCGAACGAAAACACTGTCCCACACCACTGCAAAAGCAGACCCAACAGAACAGGAACTCAGGAGACCAAGAGGCCCTATCGCCCAAACTCCCAGCGACGAGCGCTCCAGACCCGAGCGCAGGGACACCCATGGCGGCACGCAGCAGCTGAGCCAGGCAGGCTGCGTGGCCAGCACCCCACAGCCACCCTCAGCCACCCACAGCCGCCCTCAGCCACCCCACAGCTGCCCTCAGCCACCCCTCAGCCGCCCCACAGCCGCCCTCAGCCGCTCCACAGCCGCCCTCAGCTGCCCCACAGCCACCCCTCAGCCACCCACAGCCACCCTCAGCCACCCCACAGCCTCCCCGCAGCTTGCTGGCCTCAAGTTCTGGCTCGCTGGTGAAAAATACTAAAAGCAACTATTATAATGAACAGAAAAGCTGTAGTGCTGTTATTAACAAAAGAGCTCAAGAACTAAATTAAAATACTGACAGTGTGCTGGCAACTGTAATGCAGACATCTGAAAGCCATTACGCTAAAGCAGAATTCCTGAATTAATGGAGAATCTCATGTTTGGAGCCTGAGGATGAACTGGTGGCAACACTCACAAGCATCTGCGAGCTCCTTTCATACTGACCGGGGTAATCTTAATAAGACACATAAATTCCACACGAGGATTCTGAATAAGAGAGCATACTAAACAGATACATAAGCCAAGTGGCTCTAGTTTCTGTGTGAAATGAAATGCCAGTGAGAATCTGAAGACAAAATCTGATCAGGGAACTAATTAGATTCACACAGTGGGAGGTAAGGGTACCTGTGAGATTTTTTCTTAAAAAAAAAAAAAAGCACTCACAGTTATCTTTGCATCTTTTATAGCCATAATTTCACTCAAATATTATATAATCAGATCTTCTCATAAACTCATACCAGTGTTCCTACTAAATTAGTAACTATCACTCCACAGTTTAGTTAAAATTTAGAGTACCAGCTTAGGAGCATTCGAGTAGGAGTCAGCGCCGGTTCCCCAGGTCATACTCATGACTCTGTTAGGGAGGAAAAGGCAGTGTCACGGGTTCCGGCTTCCCCGCGCTGCCGGGCAGTAAAGCACCAGCTGAGGAACGTGCAACGACTGCTTCCCCGCTGTCAGCTCTTACTGGTCCTGAAGGTTCAAATAAGATATCTCTAAAAAACCTCTAAACAGCAATCAGTTGTCCAGTAACGCACACTTTCACCATCTGAAACATCTATATGTGGCTCAGATGAAATAATTACTCAGGACAGCCCCTATAGGAATGCTCCTTTGCTCGTTTTTTCCAGCTGAAGTACAGGAGCCCTGCTTCTCCACTGCTGGGGCTTCTCTTTACTGTGTCACTCAGACACAGCACTCCTTCACACGCCACGTTACTGCAAAGCCAACTTACCATTTAATAGAACAGCACACTCCAGCAAGGCTTCATAGTTCTCTCTCTCATTTATTACTGACACAGAAGCAAGAATCACAGACGTGACTGCATGGATTATTTCTATGTTTCTATGCTGTAAGTAAAAAAAAAAAAAAAAAAGCACAAGTAAGTTAAAATCAACTTAAAATTTAATTTTAAATGTAAAACTTACTAAATTTATGAAAATAAAGCCACACTTGACACTTATTCTAAAAAGTGAGTTAAAGCTGAACACACGTCAGCAGTGTGAAAAGAGCAACCCTGAATACTAGGTAAATAACGGTAGGATCAAAAAGGTATAATCACATTAAATAGACTTCTGGTACTCTCGTCTTCTAACTTTTTAACAATGTAAAATTCAGTTATACACAATAAACAATTACTTTTTTAACAAGAAAAAGGAAATTTATCTTTGAAGGACAAGGGTTACCATTTTTGAATCCAGCTCTGCTTTCAGACTGTCCTCACTGGGGGCTTTCACTGCCTGCCACCCCTCCACTGGGCTCTCCAACAACACATCTACGAGCAAATTCTTGAGCCTTTGCCATAGCTCTTCTTTCTGCTTCCTTGATAATTCATCTATCAACTCATTTAGGCTGAACGGGTCACAAGTATCCTTCTGCAAAATAAATAGCAACTGTTACATTTCAAATACAAGAAAACAGCTCTACCTTCCTTATAATGGCATCAAAAGAAATTTATGTGCTAATAACTAAGTTTGAAATTCGAGAGTCGGGCTATAGCTTTTGAAATCCAGTCCTAAAAGGGCAAAGTACAGGAATGATTAGACAGAAAGCAGCAGATTCCTCTGCCCCTTCAGTCCCCTTCATCCCCTTAGCAAAACTGCCCCCGACATCAATCCACCCGGATGTCCTCCGTCTCCAGGCCTGAAATCTGGTTCCAAGTGTATGCCTGAGCTCAAGTAACAGTGAGAGCCACAGCCATGATAATGCGGCCATGCCAAGACTGCAAGCTGATTTTCTGGTCTCCAGCCAGTCTTGGGCCTGACTTTGCCCCTGTTTCCAACCTGGTACAACCTGAGCCCCACAACGGCCACAGTAAGGGATGAAAACTCTTTGAATAAAATAAAAACCAATAAGGCCATACTGATAATAAATAATAGCCATAACTGGGCTTCCCCAATGGCTCAACAGTGAAGAACCCACCTACAGTGCAGGAGACGCAGGCAACGTGGGTTCAATTCCTCGGTCAGGAAGATCCCCTGGAGGAGGGCATGGCAACCCCCTCCAGTATTCCTGCCTGGAGAATCCCATGGACAGAGGAGCCTGGTGGGCTGCAGTCCACAGCATTACAAAGAGTCAGACACACCTGAAGCAACTGAGCATGCACGTACAGCCAATAACTTATCAATAATTAACTGATGGCACTGGCATGCTATTAACAGCAATAAATAAACACAGCAGCAATTTGGGATTGGAAAATCACAATTTTGTAGTGATCATAGTAATAATTGATTCAGGCAAGAAACCTCAACTATCAATATATTTTAAAGATATTGTGAAATACACATATGGAAAAGTGCACTAAGTGTGACTGTAGGTAAATAAACAAAGCCACGTGTCTCCACCACCCCTCCAGGGCTGCCGACGTCACCCCGTTTGCATCTCTAAACCATGTCCTGTAAAGAGGTCTGTTTTCCACTTGGTAGAGAACTGGGTCACAAGGTCTCTGTTTTTTCATATCTTGCTTCTCTTGCCCAACCTTATTTAGTGACGCTCATCCATACACTGCATGTCATTACAGTTCATTGAGCTTCATTTCATTTCCATTATAGTTTCATTTTTACTTTTGTAGAGCTTTCCACTGCATAAACATAATAAAATATATTTATCCCTTCTTCTGTTGATCATCATTTAGTTGTTTCTGGGTTTTGGGTATTTCACAAAAACACTGCAAAGAACATTGTTTTATATGGCTTTTATTTAAAGACTAAATAAAGAATGGATTGCCAGTTGAAGAGTCTGTATACATTCAACACCATCAGTTGAATATATATTTATTACTCTAAATGGTGTAGCAGTCTCCATATCCCCAGCGGTGATGAAATCCTCAAATATTCCACATCTCCCCGACACGCAGCACTTTCAGTCTGGTGGGAGACAGCGGTTTCTCATCTTTTTGTTTTCTTCCTAAGGGCAGAAGCTGGATGAGGAGAAAAGACTTGACCTGGTCTCAGTCTGCTTCCCCGCAGCAGGCGTGCACGGTCAGTCGCTTAGTGTCTGGGCTCCACAGACAGCAGCCCACCAGGCTCCTCTGTCCACGGGATTTCCCAGGCAAGAATGCTGGAGTGGGTTGCCACTTCCTCCTCCAGGGGATCTTCCCCACCCAGGGATCGGGCCCACATCTCCTGCATCTCCTGCACTGGCAGGTGGGTTCTTTGCCACTGTGCCACGTGGGAAGCCCATTTCCCCACAGATCACTTGTCAACTACAAAAATGGGAATACTGATGCACCAGCAATGACATAAATCCACACCACATGCTCACCAAGGAGGCCGTGGCACTACTTACACACGGAGCCCCCCCATAGGCGTAAATGAGCGAACAAGCGCAGGGGAAGGGCAGGCCTCGGAGCAGCTGCCCGCGCACTTCAAGACCGTCAGTCCCCGAGGTGGGGGCATGGCACTCTGGAGGAAAGAGACTCGCAAGGCAGGACAGCGGAGCAAGGCCACCTCTCCATCCCAGTCCCACCAGCCTCCTCCCCGCGGGACCCATCCGAGTGGCCCAGGGCTCTTTGTCTTTCCCACCACTCTTGTCCAGAACTCTCTCCCGCAATCTCCACACAGTTCCTAGCTGTCACTACTCTGACTTTCACTGCATGATCAGAACAAGTGAGGTGTGTGCCCAGAGGTCACAGATTCTAGAGTCGGGGCCCTAAAGCAGGGTCCTCCAGAGTCGGTCCTAGGCCTTTCTCCTATTACACCGCATAGATGGCCCCACGCATCCCAGCCGGAGCTGACGCCCCCGAGCCTGCCTCCAGCCCAGAGCTGCTCCTGGCTCCAGGGCTGCCTCTCCATCTCCTCCTGCACGCCTCTCACACGTGCCTCTCACACGTGCATCCGGGAGCCTCTCAGCACGTCCCATGCGAGCCACCTCCTCCCTCAAGCCCGCCTTCTTCCCACTTAGGACCTCGCTAAACAAACAAGGTCCTTTCCTTCATGTTCAAAGGAATATCCCTAAAAGGTGAGTCTTCTCTTTCTGTCTTTCTCTCTCTTTCACCCTTTTGCCAACAGGTTACTCTGCTTAAAAGTCTCTGTTCCACTCAGGACAGTCTCAATCCCTCAGAATGGTCGAGGTCTCATTCCAGGTGTCACCTCTTGCCTTCTTCCTCAGCTGGTGTTTTTACACCAAACATCTCTAAGTTCAAGCACAAAGTACTTCTCTAGTCTTCAGAGTTAACCCTGTTGGTTAGCGCAGTCCTTCTCCATACCCCTCTCTGACTGGTTAACTTATTTCACCTTTTAGATCTTTGGTTCCACAGCCTTTTCATCAGGATGGGAAACATTCCATGTCTAAATCTGGGTCCCTCTACCCCTCTGCCCCAGTTTAGCCCTGCAGTTCAGTTCAGTCGCTCAGTCGTGTCCGACTCTCTGCAACCCCATGAACTGCAGCACGCCAGGCCTCCCTGTCCATCACCAACTCCCGGAGTCCACTCAGACTCACGTCCACTGAGTCAGGGATGCCATCCAGCCATCGCATCCTCTGTCGTCCCCTCTCCTCCTGCCCCCAATCCCTCCCAGCATCAGAGTGTTTTCCAGTGAGTCAGCTCTTCGCATGCGTTTAACCCTTACCCTGCTGTATTTACACACCTGGATTCACCACAACACGTAAATAACCTAAGGATAAAAAAGGATGTCTTTCTCACAATGCCCTGCACACAACAGGAGATCAATAAACATTTAAGTAAGTAATTAGGAACATCCCATGTCACACCACTTAGCATCCTCACAGCAACCCTCTCAAAGCAAACAGGAGACACTGTCTGTGAGTAGCTGCCCGTCAGCACATCTAACTGTGCATAGCTCTGCTTTACTTTTTTACATGCACCTTTGCCCGCACGGATTCACTGAAATGGCTACATTTCACTTGTGGATATAATGATTTTAGCAAACGTCTTATATTAACAGTCAAGATCACAATAAAGCTAAACATAAAACTTACATCAAGTTGAATGAATTGCAAAAATTTTCCAATCAGCTCCTTAGACACTGCTTGTATGAATGCCTCACGTTTTTCCATAGCAGATCAAACTGTTTTTCATATGGCATTTATTCTGCAACACTAGTAAAAAAAACACAATCATAGTTAGTATCCAAAACTGCAAGAAAATCCATATACTACCTGTGATAGACAGTTTCTAACAATATTCTGACGTAAACAAGCTGTAACATCTAGAAACTAATGTTGTTACCAAGGAGGAAAGGGATTGACATACACACACTACTGTATATGAACAGGTAACTAGTAAGAGCCCAATCATAGCACTGGGGGCTCTGCTCCACGCTCTGTAACGACATATATGGGAAAGAACCTAAAAGAGAGTGGAGAAGTGTACAGCTGATCCTGTACCGCAGAAACTAACACAACATCGTAAATCAACTATATCGATAACAAATAATTAAAATACATAAAAATAACTTCTTTCTTATCTTCACTGAGAACAGTATCAACATAACATCATGTTTTTATCAATTATTAATGAAGTTACCCACTAAGGAAAGAGAAATCCAACAGCTCTAGAGGCTCACCTCTCTCCCTTTCTAGGACCTTCACAAGATGCTCCTTCAGGTCTGAGGCAGCTCAGCAAAGAACAGACGGAGCTGAGCAGCTAAGGCCTCAAGACTCTCCTTCCTCAAGCACCATTCCTGCATCCAGAAAACCCCTGCTGTCTCCTTGCTAGACAGTGTGAGGCCTTGGGGCCGCCTGGGAGCTTGTTAGTGTGCACATCAGGTGCACTCCTCCGCAGCCGCATGGGACGAGAGCTCAGGGACTGTGTCTCCCCTAAAAAATCCTATTTTCCATTTACACCGCCTAGTGCTTGTAGTACCTGATTCGAAAGACATCATGAGGCAGCTGCAAAGAACATACATGTAGCAGGACACTTACCTTAAAAATAAATGAAAACCTCCTGCAGTCACAAGCAGAGCAACATGGAAAGTTACTGGTACCAATGGCAACAATTACCATGACAGAGTCATCTTCCATGCAGAACCCCAAGATCTTAGCATTTAAATCAAACAAGAACAGAAAATGACTTCTCCACATAGGTAACACTAAAGTATGGCCGCCTCAGCCCTCAACTCAGATGGCTGAGAGACAGGCGTGACTTCTGACCCGCCAAGCAGGCAAGAGGGCCACCAGCAGCAAGCCTGATGCGTGATGACGGCTAGTTTGAGTACAAGAGTTTAAATGAACAATGTTCCAAAAAAGGTGCAGCCAACTACACAGAACCATTTACCTTAAAATGGGGACCCTGCTTGTTTGTGATTCTAGTAGCTTTTCTGGTTTGCTCCATTTCCAAATGTAATTTCCACAGTAATCCACTTCCAGCAGGAGACCAGATTCACCGCCACAGCCCCCATTTTCTCGCTGGCACTGTGACTGTAGTTCTTTAAGGGTAATTAATTTTCCAACTTCACTCAGTCTCTCTCAAAGTGACCACTACTATGTGCACAGGGCCCTGCCCCTCCAACCAGAGCTACCTTCTAGGAGCGATCACCTCGCCAGACAACTACCATCCCCAACGGCAGGGTGCTCCGTACCAGGAGGTCTGGCGCTGAACTAAGGCAAGCATTTAAGAGAGACTTCTGTCACGTTGTCACCGCAGCAAACCCCTGTCACCTGGAGCCAACCATTCATCTCAGGACTAGGAGAGACCCCTGAGGACAGCTGCCCCAGGGCACAAGGGCTCAGAGAGGTGATCTCTGAGATCAGTCTCTGGTCCAGGGCTCCGGGGCCCTGACCCGTGTCAGTCCCCGGTCCTGGGCTCAGGGGACCCTGCCTGGGATCAGCCCCCGGTCCGCGGCTCAGGCGATCCTGCCCGGGGCCAGCCCGGCCCAGGCTGCGGGGGCCCTGAACTCAGTCCCGGGGGAACAGGCGCGGAGTGTGGCGCGCTCCCGCCCCGGCGCCCGCCTTCCCGGCCGCCTCAGAGCCCCGGCCGGGCCGCGGGCTCAGATCGCGGCCCACGCGGAGGCTGCGGTGCTAGGGAGCCGACCGGACCGAGCCCCCGTCTCCCGTTCCCCGCCCTCAGCCCTCCGCCGGCCGACCTAGCGGCGCTCACCTTGTTCCTGGGACCCGCCGTTTCCCGCGTTCCGACCAGATTCAAACCCGCCCGCCCGCTCCCCCGACGCGCCCCGCCCGCCCGCGCGTCACACACGGAGGGCGCGCGCCGCCCCGCCCCCGCCCGCCCCAGGCCCCGCCCATGCCGCCCCAGGCCCCGCCTCCGAGGCCGCCCTCCCCGGCGCCGGCGACGCCTCTCCACGCGAGCCCGGATCATGACGTTTTTTAGCTTGACAATAAAATTTGTCTTGGCTTAAGTGATTGAAACAGATGCAACCTCTGACATAATTATAAAGACTGACTCAGAATAAAACTGTGACATCACCCTTTATATGCATCCAGTGACGTCTGAACAATAGCAACCGAACTCCGGGTCTGGGTGAACTCTACGTTTCCCACGTAATTGTGTCCTTAATGCAGTATCTGTTTCTGCCATGCAATTTCTATGGACCATGTGTCCAGCAAAATATATTTATAAATAAATGTATACACATATACTTACTGTCTTGTGATCAAAATCCTCTAGATTTACAAACATTAATTTGGATACAAATATGTCAGAATGAAGGTGAAAGTGCTAGCGGTTCAGTCGAGCCCGACTCTCTGTGACCCCATGGACTGTAGCCCGCCAGGCTGCTCTGTCTGTGGGATTCTTCAGGCAAGAATACTGCAGTGGGTAGCCAATCCCTTCTCCAGGGTGTCTTCCCGACCCACCGACGGAACCTGGGTCTCCTGAACTGTAGGCAGATTCTTCATCATCTGAGCCACCAGGGAAGCCTACAAATATATCAGTCATATAGAAATTGATTGTAAATGTGGTAAGTATTGCATATAAAACTAAACTTGTTGAAACATACTCCTTAATACTATGTTTAAGATTGTTTTCTAATAAGCTGTATATTCTGATTTATGTTTATTGCTGTAAATACTGAGAAAACTTTTTAAATATAAATTTATTTATTTTAATTGGAGGGTAATTACTTTACAATATTGTATTGGTTTTGCCACACATCAACATGAATCCGCCATGGGTATACACGTGCTCCCCATCCTGAACCCCCCTCCACCTCCTTCCCCGTACCGTCCCTCTGGGTCATCCCAGTGCACCAGTACCAAACATCCTGTATCATGCATCGAACCTGGACTGGCAATTCGTTTCATATATGATATTATACATGTTTCAGTGCCATTCTCCCAAGTCATCCCACTCTCTCTCTCTCCCAAGAAAACTTTTTTACACTAAAAAAAAAAAGCAGACAGAAATGAAAAAACAATTGATAGCAATGTACCCTAGTTAAATACAATAGCATTTAACTAAAATATGTTCATGCCCTAGCAATGAACATATTTTACTTAAATGCCAAAATTCACATACTGATCTACCATCGATTTCTTTTAATTTAACTTGTATCTGCTAACAATTTGACTGGACTTTCCTTCAATTTTCATTGGAAGCAAAGACTTGGAAACCATTTGAATTTCAAAAGAATTTGAACTCAATTACTTGAAATCATTTCTTTCTCAGTTTCTGAAAAACCTTAACCCAGATACACTGAATTACTATTAATTATATCAGCTACTCTATTTGAAGACACTTTTGCCAATACAGTTTTTTAGATAAAAGCTTCTTTTGCTTGCTGTATATGTTTTTCCCATCCCTTGGGGATCTGCAGATTTCACTCACTCCTCAGCCAGATCAGATTGAACCCTGAGAAGGTCTGAGGAACTGTTCACAAACTGTGCAGCAACAAAGAATGCATCTCTAAGATTCTGGCCGTGGGCCCACTGAGACCACCAGGACAAAGGAACCAAGTCCCCCTGGACCCACCCCAGGCCTGTCCTCCACCTGGAATCAAGGCCTGGAGATTAATTATATCAGCTACTCTATTTGAAGACACTTTTGCCAATACAGTTTTTTAGATAAAAGCTTCTTTTGCTTGCTGTATATGTTTTTCCCATCCCTTGGGGATCTGCAGATTTCACTCACTCCTCAGCCAGATCAGATTGAACCCTGAGAAGGTCTGAGGAACTGTTCACAAACTGTGCAGCAACAAAGAATGCATCTCTAAGATTCTGGCCGTGGGCCCACTGAGACCACCAGGACAAAGGAACCAAGTCCCCCTGGACCCACCCCAGGCCTGTCCTCCACCTGGAATCAAGGCCTGGAGGAGGGCTGCGCCCAGGGCTCCAGCATGAGCCCACCCTTTGTGTCCTGAGGCTCTGGGTGTTGCTGGGAGGGCCCATCTGTGGTGCAGGTGCTCTGAGCCTCCTGTGCCCCCTGCCCAGTTCCAGCGGTCACCACACAAAGCGGCACCCCAAACCCCAGCCGCGTCCCGCGAGGCCGGGGACTAGCGCTTCGCGCGCCCACCCCGACATCTGCAGTCCTTTCACCGCGCCTGTGAGGACAGGCCTGCAGCTGCCGCTCCTCAGGCTGAACCGTCCGGAGCGGACCCTGGGCTAACTGGCCGTCTGGGGCGGTAGCGGGTGGTCTTGGTCTGTCAAGAAGCTTGTGACAGCGAGGCTGGAGGAGCTCACTGGAGGCTCGGCGTCCGGCGTCCCCGGTGGGCGCGGCCCCGCCCACTTCTCCCGGGCGCAGCCCCGCCCCTGCCCCCCTTTCCGCTCAGCCCCGCCCCTGAGGTCCCCGACGCCCC
>SJYC01051295.1:0-17419 GCA_006408675.1 Madoqua kirkii | reverse complement strand
CAACCACTCACATGGCAGAAAGCGAAGAGGAACTGAAAAGCCTCTTGATGAAAGTGATATAGGAGAGTGAAAAAGTTGGCTTAAAACTCAGCATTCAAAAAACTAAGATCATGGCATCTGGTCCCATCTCTTCATGGCAAATAAATGGGGAAACAATGGAGACAGTGACAGACTTTATGTCCTCGGGCTCCAAAATCCCTGCAGATGGTGGCTGCAGCCATGAAATTAAAAGACGCTTGCTCTTTGGAAGAAAAGCTATGACCAACCTAGAGAGCATATTAAAAAGCAGAGACATTACTTTGCCAACAAAGGTCCATCTAGTCAAACCTATGGTTTTTCCAGTAGTCGTGTATGGATGTGAGGGTGGACCATAAAGAAAGCTGAGCACCGAAGAATTGATGCTTTTGAAATGTGGCGTTAGAGAAGACTCTTGAGAATTCCTTGGGCTCTAAGAAGATCAACTAGTCCATCCTAAAGGAAACTGGTCCTGAATGTTCACTGGAAGGACTGATGCTGAAGCTGAAACTCCAATACTTTGGCCACCTGAAGGTAGAGTTCCAGAGAATAGGAAAGAGAGATAAGAGAGCCTTTCTCAGTGATCAGTGCAAAGAAACAGAGGAAAACAGAAGAACGTGAAAGATTAGAGATCTTTTCAAGAAAATTAGAGATACCAAGGGAACATTTCATGCAAAGATGGGCACAATAAAGGACAGAAATGGTATAGACCCAACAGAAGCAGAAGATGTTAAGAAGAGGTGGCAAGAGTACACAGAGAACTATAAAAAAAAGATCTTCATGACCCAGATAATCATGATGGTGTGGTCATTCACCTAGAGACAGACATCCTGGAGTCCAAAGTCAAGAGGGTCCTAGGAAGCATCACTACGAACAAAGTTAGTGGTGGTGATGAAATTCCAGCTAAGCTATTTCAAGTCCTAAAAGATGATGCTGGGAAAGTGCTGCACTCAGTATCCCAGCAAATTTGAAAAACTCAGCAGTGGCCATAGGACTGGAAAAGGTCAGTTTTCATTCCAGTCCCAAAGAAAGGCAATGCCAAAGAACACTCAAACTGCTGTTCAGTTGCACTCATCTCACACACTGTAAAGTAATGCTCAAAATTCTCCAAGCTAGGCCTCAACAGTACATGAACTGAGAACTTCCAGATGTTCAAGCTGGATTTAGAAAAGGCAGAGGAACAAGAGACCCAATTGCCAACATATGCTGGATCATCGAATTCCAGGAAAACAGCTACTTCTGCCTCATTGACTACACTAAAGCCTTTGACTGTGTGGATCACAACAAACTGTGGAGAATTCTTTAAGAAATGGGAATAACAGGCCACCTGACCTGCCTCCTTGGAAGGAAAGTTAGACCAACCTAGACAGCATATTAAAAAGCAGAGACATTACTTTGTCAACCTGAAAAGCAAAGACATTACTTTGTCAACAAAGCTCTGTCTAGTCAAGGCTACGGTTTTTCCAGCTGTCATGTATGGATGTGAGAGTTGGACTATAAAGAAAGCTGAGTGCCGAAGAATTGATGCTTTTGACCTGTGGTGTTGGATTACACTCTTGAGAGTCCCTTGGACTGCAAGGAGATCCAACCAGTCTATCCTAAAGGAAATCAGTCCTGGGTGTTCATTGGAAGGACTGATGTTGAAGCTGAAACTCCAATATTTTGGCCACCTGATGGGAATAGCTGACTCATTTGAAAAGATCCTGATGTTGGGAAAGACTGAAGGCAGGAGGAGAAGGGGATAACAGAGGATAAGATGGTTAGATGGCATCACCGACTAAATGGATATAAGTTTGGGTAAACTCCAGGAGTTGGTGACAGGGAGGCCTGGCGTGCTGCAGTTCATGGGGTCGCACACAATTGAGTAACTGAACTGAACTGACCCACCTCCTGAGAAATCTGTATGCAGGTCAAGAAGCAATAGTTAGCACCGGACATGGAACAACAGAATTTTTCCAGATTGGGAAAGGAGTATGTCAATAAGCTGTATATTGTCACCTTGCTTATTTAACTTATATGCAGAGTATATAACTCTGCATTTATTTAACTTATCATGCGAAATGCTAGGCTGAATGAAGCACAAGCTGAAATCAAGGTGGCTGGGAGAAATATCAGTAACCTCAGATATGCAGATGACACCACCCTTATGGCAGAAAGTGAGGAGGAACTAAAGAGCTTCTTGATGAAAGTGGAAGAGGAAAGTGAAAAAGTTGGCTTAAAACTCAACATTCAGAAAACTAAGATCATGGCATCTGGTCCATCACTTCAAGGCAAATAGATGGGGAAACAATGGAAACAGTGTTAGACTTAATTTTCTTGGGCTCCAAAATCAATGCAGATGGTGACTGCAGCCATGAAATTAAAAGACACTTGCTCCTTGGAAGAAAAGCTATGACCAACCTAGACAGCATAGTGAAAAGCAGAGACATTAGTTGCCGACAAATGTTTGTGTAAAGTTATGGTTTTTCCAGTAGTCGTGTATGGATGTTAAGAGTTGGACCATAAAGAAAACTGAGCACCGAAAAGCTGATACTTTTCAGCTATGGTATTGAAGAAAACTCTTGAGAGTCCCTTGGACTGCAAAGAGATATTTTCTTATTAAAGAAAATCAGTCCTGAATATTTATTGGAAGAAATGATACTGAAGCTAAAAGTCCAATACTTTGGCCACTTGATGAGCAGAACTGACACGTTAGAAAACACCCTGATGCTGGGAAAGATTGAAGGCAGGAGGAGAAGGGGACAACAGAGGATGAGGTGGTTGGATGGCATCACCAACTCGATGGACATGAGTTTGAGCAAGCTCCGGGAGCTGGTGATGGACAGGGAGGCCTGGCGTGTTGCAGTCCATGGGGTTGAAAAGAGTTGGACACGACTGAGTCACTGAACTGAACTGAACCTTCTATGATGACCTTGGAACAAGATGGGAAAGGGGAGCGACCTGCCTTCATCTTCCTCGGGGCTCCTGGGGCCGGGGCAGCTCCTCCCAGGAGAGCCCCGCTGAGCTAGGTGGGGAGTCCCAGTGAGCACTCGTGTGTTTAACCAGTATCAGAATCCCCAGGTCATCCTAATGGGCAGAAGTTGCTGGCAGAAAAGATGGAAAAGTGAAAGTGAAGTCACTCAGTCGTGTCTGACTTTTTGCGACCCCATGGACTATGGCCTACCAGGTTCCTCCGTCCATGGGATTATCCAGGAAAGAGTACTGGAGTAGGTTGCCATTTCCTTCTCCAGGAGATCTTCCCAACCGAGGGATTGAACTTGGGTCTCTCACATTGCAGGCAGACACTTCACCTTCTGAGCCACCAGGGAAGTCGGAAAAGATGGGGAAAGAGGAAATTTGAGTGGCACAAGCATAGAACCTACAGTGCTGCGCCCACTGTCAGTGAACAGCACCTGCGGGGCGCTGCCCCCTGTCTGAGTCTTTCTGAGCCAGACTTCTAACTCCTGTCACGATCATCGTCCTCCCAAAGAGCACCAGCATGATGAACTGGACACAACCCAATGTCCACCAACAGGTAAATGGGCAGACAGGCTGGGCCCGTCCGTGCGGTGCATACTCTTCAGCCTTAGAGGGAATGGGGCTCTGACTCAGGCTGTAATGTTGTTGAGCCTGAAGACGTGATGCCCAGTGAAAGAAGCAGACACAGAAGACACAGTGTGTGTGACTCCACTAGTAGAGAACGTCCGCGGCAGGCAGACCCACGGGCAGAGGTCGCTGACGAGATGGCAGAGGCTGACAGTGGCTGCTGACGGGTGCAGGGTGCCTCTCATGTGATGAAAACCATCTGGAATTGGATGTAATGTGCTCACAGCCTTGTGAACATACTAAAAACCACTGAAACGCATACTTTAATAGGGTAAATTTTATAGCGTATGAACTATATGTTAATAAAGCTGTGATAAACAAATCTCAGCAGGCTGAGTACCAACACAGACGTACCTAGCTGGGGATTCGAACCCGAGTTAGTGGAGTGGGAAAGCAAGACTGCTATGGAAGCCTCTCCTGGGCCCACACTCCTGGGCAGGGCTCACAGGCAGCGGGATGTGCAGGAGGCTTTCGGAAGGCGGCCGCACTCAGCAACAGGAGCTCTCACCTCAAGACGTCCCAGGATCACCTGGGAGTCCTTACGGCCCAGCCTGGGCCTCCTCAGACCGACCTGGTCAGGCTCTCCGGAGGTGGGAACGGGTCTCTTGGGGGCCCTGTGTGCGCATGGTCCCAGGGGAGCCTGTTGGGAAGATGGGAGCAGGCGCTGGCACAGCACCGCTGTGGATCTGGCTGCTCTGATAAAAAAGATCTTCATGACCCAGATAATCATGATGGTGTGGTCATTCACCTAGAGACAGACATCCTGGAGTCCAAAGTCAAGAGGGTCCTAGGAAGCATCACTACGAACAAAGTTAGTGGTGGTGATGAAATTCCAGCTAAGCTATTTCAAGTCCTAAAAGATGATGCTGGGAAAGTGCTGCACTCAGTATCCCAGCAAATTTGAAAAACTCAGCAGTGGCCATAGGACTGGAAAAGGTCAGTTTTCATTCCAGTCCCAAAGAAAGGCAATGCCAAAGAACACTCAAACTGCTGTTCAGTTGCACTCATCTCACACACTGTAAAGTAATGCTCAAAATTCTCCAAGCTAGGCCTCAACAGTACATGAACTGAGAACTTCCAGATGTTCAAGCTGGATTTAGAAAAGGCAGAGGAACAAGAGACCCAATTGCCAACATATGCTGGATCATCGAATTCCAGGAAAACAGCTACTTCTGCCTCATTGACTACACTAAAGCCTTTGACTGTGTGGATCACAACAAACTGTGGAGAATTCTTTAAGAAATGGGAATAACAGGCCACCTGACCTGCCTCCTTGGAAGGAAAGTTAGACCAACCTAGACAGCATATTAAAAAGCAGAGACATTACTTTGTCAACCTGAAAAGCAAAGACATTACTTTGTCAACAAAGCTCTGTCTAGTCAAGGCTACGGTTTTTCCAGCTGTCATGTATGGATGTGAGAGTTGGACTATAAAGAAAGCTGAGTGCCGAAGAATTGATGCTTTTGACCTGTGGTGTTGGATTACACTCTTGAGAGTCCCTTGGACTGCAAGGAGATCCAACCAGTCTATCCTAAAGGAAATCAGTCCTGGGTGTTCATTGGAAGGACTGATGTTGAAGCTGAAACTCCAATATTTTGGCCACCTGATGGGAATAGCTGACTCATTTGAAAAGATCCTGATGTTGGGAAAGACTGAAGGCAGGAGGAGAAGGGGATAACAGAGGATAAGATGGTTAGATGGCATCACCGACTAAATGGATATAAGTTTGGGTAAACTCCAGGAGTTGGTGACAGGGAGGCCTGGCGTGCTGCAGTTCATGGGGTCGCAAGCAATTGAGTAACTGAACTGAACTGACCCACCTCCTGAGAAATCTGTATGCAGGTCAAGAAGCAATAGTTAGCACCGGACATGGAACAACAGAATTTTTCCAGATTGGGAAAGGAGTATGTCAATAAGCTGTATATTGTCACCTTGCTTATTTAACTTATATGCAGAGTATATAACTCTGCATTTATTTAACTTATCATGCGAAATGCTAGGCTGAATGAAGCACAAGCTGGAATCAAGGTGGCTGGGAGAAATATCAGTAACCTCAGATATGCAGATGACACCACCCTTATGGCAGAAAGTGAGGAGGAACTAAAGAGCTTCTTGATGAAAGTGGAAGAGGAAAGTGAAAAAGTTGGCTTAAAACTCAACATTCAGAAAACTAAGATCATGGCATCTGGTCCATCACTTCAAGGCAAATAGATGGGGAAACAATGGAAACAGTGTTAGACTTAATTTTCTTGGGCTCCAAAATCAATGCAGATGGTGACTGCAGCCATGAAATTAAAAGACACTTGCTCCTTGGAAGAAAAGCTATGACCAACCTAGACAGCATAGTGAAAAGCAGAGACATTAGTTGCCGACAAATGTTTGTGTAAAGTTATGGTTTTTCCAGTAGTCGTGTATGGATGTTAAGAGTTGGACCATAAAGAAAACTGAGCACCGAAAAGCTGATACTTTTCAGCTATGGTATTGAAGAAAACTCTTGAGAGTCCCTTGGACTGCAAAGAGATATTTTCTTATTAAAGAAAATCAGTCCTGAATATTTATTGGAAGAAATGATACTGAAGCTAAAAGTCCAATACTTTGGCCACTTGATGAGCAGAACTGACACGTTAGAAAACACCCTGATGCTGGGAAAGATTGAAGGCAGGAGGAGAAGGGGACAACAGAGGATGAGGTGGTTGGATGGCATCACCAACTCGATGGACATGAGTTTGAGCAAGCTCCGGGAGCTGGTGATGGACAGGGAGGCCTGGCGTGTTGCAGTCCATGGGGTTGAAAAGAGTTGGACACGACTGAGTCACTGAACTGAACTGAACCTTCTATGATGACCTTGGAACAAGATGGGAAAGGGGAGCGACCTGCCTTCATCTTCCTCGGGGCTCCTGGGGCCGGGGCAGCTCCTCCCAGGAGAGCCCCGCTGAGCTAGGTGGGGGTCTTTTGGGTAGGTAACTCCAAGGAGTGTGCAACATATGCCCAGAGCAAATCACCTCTAGTCATGCTGCAGGGTAGAATTTCCTGAGCTGCTAATGAGAACATGAACCTACACCTGTGCAGACCAATGAACTCAGACAATGGGAGGGAGTCCCAGTGAGCACTCGTGTGTTTAACCAGTATCAGAATCCCCAGGTCATCCTAATGCACAGAAGTTGCTGGCAGAAAAGATGGAAAAGTGAAAGTGAAGTCACTCAGTCGTGTCTGACTTTTTGCGACCCCATGGACTATGGCCTACCAGTTCCTCCGTCCATGGGATTATCCAGGAAAGAGTACTGGAGTAGGTTGCCATTTCCTTCTCCAGGAGATCTTCCCAACCGAGGGATTGAACTTGGGTCTCTCACATTGCAGGCAGACACTTCACCTTCTGAGCCACCAGGGAAGTCGGAAAAGATGGGGAAAGAGGAAATTTGAGTGGCACAAGCATAGAACCTACAGTGCTGCGCCCACTGTCAGTGAACAGCACCTGCGGGGCGCTGCCCCCTGTCTGAGTCTTTCTGAGCCAGACTTCTAACTCCTGTCACGATCATCGTCCTCCCAAAGAGCACCAGCATGATGAACTGGACACAACCCAATGTCCACCAACAGGTAAATGGGCAGACAGGCTGGGCCCGTCCGTGCGGTGCATACTCTTCAGCCTTAGAGGGAATGGGGCTCTGACTCAGGCTGTAATGTCGTTGAGCCTGAAGACGTGATGCCCAGTGAAAGAAGCAGACACAGAAGACACAGTGTGTGTGACTCCACTAGTAGAGAACGTCCGCGGCAGGCAGACCCACGGGCAGAGGTCGCTGACGAGATGGCAGAGGCTGACAGTGGCTGCTGACGGGTGCAGGGTGCCTCTCATGTGATGAAAACCATCTGGAATTGGATGTAATGTGCTCACAGCCTTGTGAACATACTAAAAACCACTGAAACACATACTTTAATAGGGTAAATTTTATAGCTTATGAACTATATGTTAATAAAGCTGTGATAAACAAATCTCAGCAGGCTGAGTACCAACACAGACGTACCTAGCTGGGGATTCGAACCCGAGTTAGTGGAGTGGGAAAGCAAGACTGCTATGGAAGCCTCTCCTGGGCCCACACTCCTGGGCAGGGCTCACAGGCAGCGGGATGTGCAGGAGGCTTTCGGAAGGCGGCCGCACTCAGCAACAGGAGCTCTCACCTCAAGACGTCCCAGGATCACCTGGGAGTCCTTACGGCCCAGCCTGGGCCTCCTCAGACCGACCTGGTCAGGCTCTCCGGAGGTGGGAACGGGTCTCTTGGGGGCCCTGTGTGCGCATGGTCCCAGGGGAGCCTGTTGGGAAGACGGGAGCAGGCGCTGGCACAGCACCGCTGTGGATCTGGCTGCTCTGAACCTTTCAATGCAACGCAGCCTTTCATGTCTGCTCCTCGCACGGGGCACAGACAGAGTAGGTGGCGATTCCCAGGACGTAGGAAAGGGGCCCCTGTGCATAGCCGTCCCGCAGGGACTCCTTCCTGCCACCATCCACACATGGCCAGCAGTGTCGACGAAATATGTGGTCTGGACCTCCTAGTGAGGAGCAGAGCCCCTGTCCTGTGTGTGGGAAAGTGAGGTTTGTCTTTCACAGCCTTTTCCAGGAACATACACGTTGAGAACCTACAGCACACAGCTCAGAGGTTAGTCTTGTCTTGTCCAAATTAACATCAGCTGTCTATCATGTTAAGTCACTTTACACCATAAACTTTATCTTACAGGTAGGGGGTATTTTCCTATAAGTCCATTTGTGAAAGAGTAAGGAAACTATAATTATTGGCTGTTTCTGAATAATTAAACTCAAGAGATGGCCTAAAGGTTTTTGAGATATTGAGATAGTTTAGTAAAATAATAACTGACCATCAACTTATCTAATCTCATAAGAATGACTTCATTCTAAGTATTTGGTTGTATTTAGGTTTGGCAGTATCTCGGCTTTAGAAGGAGATTCCTTGTCAGGCAAGTTTGCTGCCTGTAAAGCATGCTGGTGGGATGTACCTGGTTCTTGCAATTAACAAGATCTGGGGCAAATCGTTTTCTTTGAGAGCCTGTCTCCTCACTTGAAAAGTGGAAGGCAGAGAGGTCAGAATCAGTGACTCCTTCTGGCTCTAAAACACATGCAGAAATGAATGAAATGGCTCCTTCCCGAACCTTCGAAAGCCGCGAGATATCGCCCTGACCACAGCGCCACCTGGTGGGACCACGGCTCCTGACGGTGAGGAGGTGTCCGTCGTCAGCAGCCCGACTGTCTCAGGATGACAGAGACGTGAGGACTCTAGGGCAGGGTGACGTGACTGCTCACTTCTCCTGCCCCAGCAGCTGCAGGAGTCAGGATATAAATGGAGAAAACAAAACATGCATCGCTGCACCCGTGGAGCGGAATTGGAACAGGAATGCAGAATGAGACCCTGGGGCCACGGGTGTGCAGGCCACGGCCAGGCAGCCACAGCCGGAGCGTGGGTCCTCCTTTTCCGTACGCTGCCTGGGTTGGTCACAGCTTTCCTTCCAAGGAGCAAGCGTCTTAATTTCACAGCTGCAGCCACTGTCCGCAGCCATTTTGGAGGCCAAGAAAATAAAACCATCACTCTCTGCCCTTTCTTCCCGTTCTGTTTGCCATCAAGTGCACTGGGCGTGCCCCACAGAGCACCGATGCCAGGTCTGAGCTCTCTGCTTGCAGCCAAGCGCCAGGCAGACCCACCTGCCCAGCAAAAGAAGCTGAAAGGCTCAAAAGCTGGTGCTTCTGGTGCAAGAGCCCCGGACGCAGACCCTGACCAGCAGCCGCGTCAAGGCCCCTCTCACTTGATTGCAGGAGCTGCTATCTCATGATCCCAGCTCTCAAGGAGTGGGTCTCAGAATCTCCTTTAAGATCTGCTCGGGACCAGGGGCCAGGAGGCAAAGACGAGGATGGGGGACAAGCTCGACTGCCCCTGAAGAATCAGCATTGTGGAGACATCTATGTTGTTGTTGTTTGGTCACCAAGCCGTGTCCGTTTGTGACCCACAGACTGCAGCACAGCACGTCTCCACCATCTCCTGGAGTTTGCTCAGATTTATGTCCGAGTCAGTGATGCTGTCCAACCATCTCATCCTCTGTCATCCCCTTCTCCTCCCGCCTTCAATCTTTCCCAGCATCAGGGTCTTTTCCAATGAGTCAGCTCTCCAGATTAGATGGCCAAAGTAGTGGAGTTTCAGCTTCAGCATCAGTCCTTCCAATGAACACCCAGGACTGGTCTCCTTCAGAATGGACTAGTTGGATCTCCTTGCAGTCCAAGGGACTCTCAAGAATCATCTCCAACACCACAGTTCAAAAGCATCAATTCTTCGGTGCTCAGCTTTCTTCACAGTCCAACTCTCACATCCATCCATGACCACCGGAAAACCATAGCCTTGACTAGATGGATCTCTGTTGGCAAAGTTACGTCTCTGCTTTTTAACGCTGTCCAGGTTTGTCATAGCTTTCCTTTCAAGGAGCAAGAATCTTTTAATTTCATGGCTGCAGTCACCATCTGCAGTAACTCTGGAGCCAAAGAAATAAAATCTGTCACTGTTTCCACTTTTTTCCCCTCCTATTTGCCTTGAAGTGATGGGACCAGATGCCCTGATCTGAGGTTTCTGAATGTTGAGTTTCAAGCTAGCTTTTTCACTCTCCTTTTTCACCCTCATCAAGATGCCCTTCAGTTCCTCTTCACTTTCTGCCATTAGAATGGTAACATCTGCATACCTGAGACTGTTGGTATCTCCCGGCAATCTTGACTCCAGCTCATGATTCAGCCAGTCTGCCATTTCCCACCATGTTCTCTACCTATAAGTTAAGTACAAAGGGTGGCAATATACAGCCTTGTTGTACTTCTTTCCAAATTTTGAACCAATCAGTTGTTTCATGTAAGATTCTAACTGTTGCTTGTTGACCCACATACAGGTTTCTCGGGAGGCAGGTCAGGTGGTCTGGTATTCTCATCTCTTCAAGAATTTTCCACAGTTTGTTGTGATCCACATACTCAAATGCTTTAGTGTAGTCGATGAAGCAGCAGTAGCAGCTTCAGTTGTGTCCGACTCTGTGCGACCCCATAGACAGCAGCCCACCAGGCTCCCCCGTCCCTGGGATTCTCCAGGCAAGAACACTGGAGTGGGTTGCCATTGCCTTTCCTAGTGCATGAAGGTGAAGAGACAAAGTGAAGTCACTCAGTCATGTCCAACTCTTCGCGACCCCATGAACCGCAGCACGCCAGGCTTCCCTGTCCACCACCATCTCCCAGAGTTCACTCAGACTCACATCCATCGAGTCCGTGATGCCATCCAGCCATCTCATCCTCTGTCGTCCCCTTCTCCTCCTGTCCCCAATCCTTCCCAGCATCAGAGTCTTTTCCAATGAGTCAACTCTTCACATGAGGTGGCCAAAGTACTGGAGTTTCAGCTTCAGCATCATTCTGAAATTCCTTTGATTTCTCTAAAATTCAACAAATGCTGGCAATTTGATCCTTGGTTCCCCTGTCTTTTCAAAATCTAGCTAGTGCATCTAAAAGCTCTTGGCTCACCTACTGTTGAGACCTGACTTGAAGGATCTGGAGCATTACCTTCCTAGTGTGTGAAATGAGCACAGTTGTCCAGTAGTCTGAACATTCTTTGGCATTGCCCTTCTTTGGGATTGGAATGAAAATTGACCTTTTCCACTCCTGTGGCCACTGCTGAGTTTTCCAAATTTGCTGGCATATTGAGTGCTGCACTTTCACAGCATCATCTTTTAGGAATTTAAATAGCTCAACTGGAACTTCATCATCTCCACTAGCTTTGTTCATAGTGATGCTTCCTAAGGGCCACTTGACTTCACACTCCAGGCTGTCTGGGTGTAGGAGTGGCCACACCATCGTGGTTATCTGGGTCATTAAGACCTTTTCCGTATAGTTCTTCTGTGTATTCTTGCCACCTTTTCTTAGTCTCTGCTACTTCTGTTATGTCAACACTGTTTCTTTATTTATCATGCCCATCCTTGCATGAAATGTTCCCTTGATATCGCCAATTTTCTTGGAGAGATCTCTAGTTTTTCCCACTCTATTGTTTTCTACTATTTCTTTGCACTGTTCACTTAAGAAGGCCTTCTTCTCTCTCCTTGCTATCCTTTGGAGCGCTGCATTTAGATGGGCGTAGCTTCCCTTTTCTCCTTTGCCTTTTGCTTCTCTTCCTTCCTCAGCTACCTGTACGGGCTCCTCAGACAGCCGCTCTGCCTGCTAGCATTTGCTTTTCTCTGGGATAGCTTTGGTCACCCCTCCTGTACAGTGTTACACACCTCTGTCCACAGTTCTTCACTCACTCTGTCTACCAGATCTAACCCCTTGAAAATATGTGTTACCTCCGCTGTATAATCATAAGGGATTTGATTTAGGTCATATGTGAATGGTGTAGGGATTTTCGTCACTTTCTTCAATTTACGCTTGAATTTTGCAATAAGGAGCTGATAATCTGAGTCAGAGTCAGCTCCAGGTCTTATTTCTGCTGACTGTATAGAGTTTCTCCATCACTGACTGCAAAGAATATAATCAATCTGATTTTGGTATTGACCATCGGTGATGTCCGTGTGAAGAGTCATCTCTTGTGTCATTGGAAATGGGTGTTTGCCATGACTGGTGTGTTTTCTTGACAAAACTGGTAGCCTCTGCCCTGCTGCATTTTGTATTCCAAGGCCAAACGTGTCTGTTAGTTCCAGTACCTCTTGACCCCCTTCTTTTGCGTTCCAGTCCCCGTGATGAAAGGACATCTTTTTTTGGTGTCAGATCTAGAAGGTCTTATAGGTCCTTCACAGAACTGGTCAGCTTCAGCTTCTTCAGTATGAGTGGTTGGGGCATAGACTAGAATTCTGTGATGCTGAATGGTTTGCACTGGAAGTGAACCGAGATCGCTCTGTCGTTTTGGGACTGCGGCCAAGTACTGGATTTCAGGCTCTTTTGTTGCCTATGAAGGCGGCTTCGTTTCTTCTAAGGATTATTGCCCGTAGCAGTAGTGACGGAGGTCATCCCCATCAAAATTGCCCATGCCTGTCTATCTTAGGTCACTGATTCCTAAGATGTCGATGTTCATTCACTCTTGCCATCTTCTGCTTGACCATGTCCTATTTACCTTGATTCATGGACCTACCATTCCAGGTTCCTATGCGATATTGTTCTTTACAGCATTGGACTGTACTTTCACCGCCAGACACATCACAGTCGGGCATCATTTCCGATTTGGCCCAGCCTCTTCATTCTTTCTGGAGCTATTAGCAAATGCCTTCCACTCTTCCCCAGTAGCACATTGGACAGCTTCCAACCTGAGGGGCTTATCTTCTGGTGTTACTCTTTTTGTCTTTTCGTACTGTTCATGGGGTTCTTGAGGCAAGAATACTGAAGTGGTTTGCCATCCTTCCTCCAGTGGAGCACGTTTCTGTCAGAGCTCTTTACTGCGACCCGTCCGTCTTGGGTGGCCCTGCACGGCATGGCTCGTAGCTTCACTGAGTTACCCAAGCCCCTTTACCATGACAAGGCAGTGATTCATGAAGAGGATCTTCTCTGACATCAGTGCAATTAAATTTATAACCAGCACCAGAAGGTGGGGGGAAGCTTGTTTGGAAAGTTAAAAAATCTTCTATGTAACTCCGGGAATGAAGAGTAAGTCTCCATGGAAGTTATGAAACATCTAAATCTAGATGAAAGGACGTGCTTAGCCAAAGGGGCGGGGAAGCAGCGCAGCGTGTAGGGTAGAACTTCCAGCGTTAGATGAATTTCATTGTCTTGAAAGAAGGATGGAAAGTAAGTTTGATGTTCAGCTCTGCAAGCCAAGGTGGACAGAGGGAGGCAAGAGCAGAATTTAATAGACAGAAAACAATCGACATAATAAATATCTTTACAAAGCAAATCTGCTTCCTGGGTGGCTCAGATGGTAAAGAATCCATCTGTGATGCAGGAGACCCAGGCCCGATCCCTGGGTCAGTAAGACCCCCTGGAGAAGGGAATGCTACCCACTCCAGTATCCTTGCCTAGAGAATCTCATGAACCGAGGAGCCTGGATAGACTACAGTCCATGGCGTTGTAAAGATTCACACACAACTGAGCGGTTAACACTTTCACTTTCTTTTTTCTTCTTCACAAAACTAATAAGATAAATGGATTTCTCGCAATTCTGATCAAGAGAAGGTAGAAGCTGCACACAAACAATGTTACGAAATTAAAAGGAGCTGCAACTACAAAGATAATAGAGTGACAAATTGTTTTCCAAAAAATTGGAAAGCGTGAGGTAGATAGTCTGCAAAACTGATTTGATGAGAAATTGAAAATAAACTAATACCAAATGTTACAATGAATGGTAATCCTTTCTTCTTGAAGACGGCTCAGAAGTTTTTCTAGGCAAATTTCACCAAAGTGTTAAGAAACAGGTGATCACTGTCTCGTGCAAACTTTTCAGAGACCAGAGGAGAAGGGAAGTCTCGCTCGCAGCCCCACGTTACCAAACAACCACACACACCGTCCGCCTTAGGCTCTGCTCTCAAGGAGATCCTGACTAAAACCCTGGGTCTGAGAAGAACATCTTGGAGGAGCCGCACATGCTCATGTGTCCTTATACACACGCACACCAAGTGCACACGTATGCACACACAGTACACACATGCAGCTCCATAAGAACACGTCCACGTGTGCACACACACACGTGTAAACACACAAGGCAGGTGTGTGCACGGTCAGCACGCACACACGGCACACACGCATCCACTCGTGCACGCACACACAGCACACACGCATCCACTCGTGCATGCACACACAGCACACACGCATCCACTCGTGCACGCCCTGGCGATTCCCACGTGCTCGTGCGTGCAGACACAGGCACACGTGCACGCCTGGCCCACGCAGACACGCCACTCCTTGCGGCCCCGCACGCTGCCTTGTGTGTAGTGGACTGTGACTGAACGCTAGCAAGCGACAGGTAGCATCGTAAGCAGTCGGCCTTTTACATTTGGGAAAAGTCAACGAGATATTTCAGAGGTTTACACTTTCAAAGAAGGGTAAGGTGTATACAACCAAATTTCCCCAAAGCTATTTTCTGCCCTCTTTAAAGAACAGATAGACCTGGTTCCTCGTGTTGGGGGCATTCACACTCTTGGAAGGGCATGAGGGACAATCCAGACAAGGTTTTGGAAAAACTGCTGCATAAAAAATGATCTAAGAAGCTCTTGATGTTATGTTTCATTTACGTTATGCTAATGTGTTTGACTATGCCAAAGCCTTTGACTGTGTGGATCACAATAAACTGTGGGAAATTCTGAAAGAGATGGGAATACCAGACCACCTGACCTGCCTCTTGAGAAATCTATATGCAGGTCAGGAAGCAACAGTTAGAACTGGACGTGGAACAACAGCCTGGTTCCAAATAGGAAAAGGAGTACATCAAGGCTGTATATTGTCACCCTGCTTATTTAACTTACATGCAGAGTACATCATGAGAAACACTGGACTGGAAGAAGCACAAGCTAGAATCAAGGTTGCCGGGAGAAATATCAATAACCTCAGATATGCAGATCACACCACCCTTATGGCAGAAAGTGAAGAGGAACTAAAAAGCCTCTTGATGAAAGTGAAAGAGGAGAGTGAAAAAGTTGGCTTAAAGCTCAACATTCAGAAAACTAAGATCATGGCATCCGGTCCCATCACTTCATGGGAGATAGGTGGGGAAACAGTGGAAATAGTGTCAGACTTTCTTTTTGGGGGGCTCCAAAATCAGTGCAGATGGTGACTGCAGCCACGAAATTAAGACACTTACTCCTTGGAAGGAAAGTTATGACCAACCTAGATAGCATATTCAAAAGCAGAGACATTACTTTGCCAACTAAGGTCCGTCTAGTCAAGGCTATGGTTTTTCCAGTAGTCATGTATAGATGTGAGAGTTGGATTGTGAAGAAAGCTGATTGCTGAAGAACTGATGCTTTTGAACTGTGGTGTTGGAGAAGACTCTTGAGAGTCCCTTGGACTGCAAGAAGATCCAACCAGTCCACCCTACAGGAGATCAGTCCTGGGTGTTCATGGGAAGGGCTGATTTTGTAGCTGAAAATCCAATACTTTGGCCACCTCATGAAAAGAGTTGACTCATTGGAAAAGGCTCTGACACTGGGAAGGATTGGGGGCAGGAGGAGAAGGGGACAACAGAGGATGAGATGGCTGGGTGGCATCACGGACTCGATGGACATGAGTTTGAGTGAACTCCGGGAGTTGGTGATGGACAGGGAGGCCTGGCGTGCTATGATTCATGAGGTTGTAAAGAGTCGGACACGACTGAGCAACTGAACTGAACTGAACGTGTTCACCAATAAAGAGCTCAGCCTCTCGAGTGGAAGCAGCTTGCAAAATTGCAGACAAGTGAAAGGAAATCTTGGGTTATTTGATATGAAATATTAGCGTGAAAAGAAAAGCAGAGTCCGACAAAACAAAACCCGTCTCCATCCCAAGGAGGTGGGCTTGCACACAAAACAGAGGGTTGCGCCTTTGCTTTTTTACTTATTTAGAAAACTGCCGTGAACAGCTTGCCTTTCACCTTGGGGACAAATCCGGCCCTGCAGTTGGGAGCAGTGAAATGACCCAGAGCCTGAGGACCAGCCTTCCCACACTGCTGGATTCTAGAGGAGCTTCTAGAAAAGGATGTGTCTTGTGTGCGGCTGTCCCGTTTGGGACTGGGGACAGGAACCAGACTGGAGCCTGAGTGGAGTGATGTGTAGCCGGTGACCGGGTCCTCGTGGCTGGCACAGGAAACCCTCCCGGGGTTGCCACGGTGCTGCCTGGCCTGGTCCCCGCTCGCAGCTGCAGTTACTTCAAGAAGAACCCACCAGGCCTCAGAAGGCAGGCACTGCCCGAGGTGGGCATACGGCCCAGGGTGTGCAGGGAGCTGGTGGAAGGCTCGTGGGCCAGGCCAGGCATCCTGAAGGGCACCTGGCTTGGGTGGGAGGGGGCACTGAAGGGCATCTGGGGGGGCACCTGGGTGCTCTTGGTCACCACACGTGGGGCACAGGGCAGCCAGTTTGGGAAAGTTCAGGGCAGTATTTACAAACCGGCCTGCTTGTGCCGCGGGGATCGGCCCTGGGAGGCCCCGGCCCTGGGAGGCCCCGGCACACAGGCCTAGCAGGCCGCGGGCAGCAGATGGCGCCCGTGGGGCCGCCGCGCGGGGGCTGCAGCCGGCGCAGGGCCGAGGACGCGGAGGCTGCCCGCACCCGGGCACGCCAGGCGCCTTCCCTGCGTCCCGCTCGCTCGCCAAGCACGGCTGCAGCCGCTCGGGCCCCTGGGTCCGCTCAGCCGCGGGCGAGGCGCGTGCGGGGCCGCGCGGGCCGGCCTGACCGGACAGATGGCCGGCTCCCAGGGGCCTGGCGGCAGCGGACGTCCGTGCCCGGGTGGCCCTCGCAGGGCAGGCGTAACGGAGAGGAGAATCAGGCGCGACGCCGCCTGCCTGCCGCCGGAGAGGCGCGCTGAGCCGGGCTCTTCCCGCGCTGGGCACGGTCACCCGCGTGCTGGCCCCAGTGCTGCGGGCAGCGGGCGGCGGGGCCTCAGCGCGTCGCGGGGAGGGCGCCCCTTCCCTCTTACGGCGCCGCGGCGTCGGTTCAGCCGCTCTCCCGTGAGACGCTTCCGCAAGCCCGCGGTTTCCCTTCCGGTCACCGGCTCCGGGCGCCTCCGGGTCCCGCTCCGCCCCCCACCCCGGGGGCTGCACCCAGGGGCCTTGTCCACGCGCCTCCCGCTCTCTGCCCCGCTCTCTGCCCCCCTCTCTGTCCCCCTCTCTGCCCCCCCTCTGCCCCGCTCTCTGCCCGCCTC
>SJYC01051294.1:0-11592 GCA_006408675.1 Madoqua kirkii | reverse complement strand
GCAAGATGTGTATAAGGGACAGGTCCCCCTCTCTGCCCCGCTCTCTGTCCCCCTCTCTGCCCCCCTCTCTGTCCCCCTCTCTGTCCCGCTCTGCGCTCTCGGGAGAGGAGCGGCGCCTGTGACTCCGCTTCCAGCCCCTGCCTCTCCTGCCAGCGCCTGCCTGTCGCTGAACCTCAGCGGCGTTTGCGTTTCACACGCTCTATTTGACTCCAGAGCCCTTATTTCCTGCTTTCGGTAATTTCTCTTTCCCTGAAAATCACTCTTTACTTTCTGTCAATTCTTTGGATAGTTTTCTGTGAACATACTTGCCGCGACTCAGATATTTCTCGCTTAGTAGCTCCTGGATAAATTCTCCAGAAGCCGTGTTCTGTGTGACACGCTGCCTCTGAAGCCTCCACTCGCCAGGCTGGTGAGCAGGTGGCCCGTGGGAGGCCTCTTTAATTCTCTGGGCGCCTCACCCAGTGCTCTTGGGCTGCCCTGGGGGCTCGGCTGGTAAGGCCCCCGCCCGCAACGCGGGAGCCCTGGGTTTGAGCCCTGCCTTGGAAGATCCCTGGAGAAGGCGGCGGCCCCCGCTGCAGAGCTCTGGCCGGGAGAAGCCCCTGGCCTGTGCAGCCCTGGGCTCGCAGAGGCGCCCCTGAGGCCTTTCCCTCTGCCGGTGCTGGCGGGGGCGGGGGTGTTGTTCTCAGAGCCCCATGGCGTGGCCCTGCTCGGCCCTCAGCGGCTGACCTGACGGAGCCTCAGCACACCTGGCTCACCGGCCCGGCTCACTGGCGCCCTGCGCGCGAGCACGCCTTCCCAGAGGCCCAGGGCCGCGGGAGGTTCCCAAGCCCGCTTCGACATCTATTTCCCAGGTCTTCCTTTGAGCTTTTCTGGTCAGTCTCCTGTTGCTCCCACCTGGCCCCGCCACCCCAGGGAGCTGCAGCCTGAGAGAACCACCGCCTTTTGCGACACGGTCTCCCCGGGACCCAGAGCTGCAGGGCTCCGGGAAGGGTTCCGGTCGGAGCCCAGGCGCCCGCTCCCCATCGGCTGCAGCTCTCACTGCGGCGCCAGGCCTGCTGCAGGATGTTTCCTGTTCTGTTTTCTAACAGCTATTATTGGATAAGACACAGAAAGTTCTATGTTTTTATAACTGGTCCTTTAGGAAATACTTGTTCAAGAGTTTTCATACGACTTGCTTAGGTTTTTCACGTTGACAATCTCATATTTGAAAATGACCTGCTTTCCCAAGACAAAATTTATAACCTGTTTCTGTCTTTGTTGTATTGTCCAGGGTTTCCAGATTAACACAAAAAGATACTTTCCTGGTTCAATTACTTCTCAGACAATTATACCATTTGCTTTTCTCTCAATAGTATTCTTTACTGTGTTCATCAGTATCTTTCTCTTTAGCCTAACTAAGGACTGCCAATTGGTTTTCTTGAAATGGAAACTTGTTAGGACAAATTCATCTTATTGTTATTAAGGTCTGCCAAGTTTAACAAAGGTCTGTCTAGTCAAGGCTGTGGTTTTTCCTGTGGTCATGTATAGATGTGAGTTGGACTGTGAAGAAAGCTGAGCACCGAAGAATTGATGCTTTTGACCTGTGGTGTTGAGGAAGACTCTTGAGAGTCCCTTGGACTGCAAGGAGAGTCCAACCAGTCCATCCTAAATGAGATCAGTCCTGGGTGTTCATTGGAAGCTCTGATGCTGAAGCTGAAACTCCAGTACTGTGGCCACCTGATACAGAGAGCTGACTCATTGGAAAAGAGCCTGATGCTGGGACGGATTGAGGGCAGGAGGAGAAGGGGATGACAGAGGATGAGATGGCTGGGTGGCATCACCAACTCGATGGACATGGGTTTGGGTGGACTCCGGGAGTTGGTGATGGACAGTGAGGCCTGGCGTGCTGCAGTTCATGGGGTCACAAATGGAAGATCCCTGGAGAAGGCGGCGGCCCCCGCTGCAGAGCTCTGGCCGGGAGAAGCCCCTGGCCTGTGCAGCCCTGGGCTCGCAGAGGCGCCCCTGAGGCCTTTCCCTCTGCCGGTGCTGGCGGGGGCGGGGGTGTTGTTCTCAGAGCCCCATGGCGTGGCCCTGCTCGGCCCTCAGCGGCTGACCTGACGGAGCCTCAGCACACCTGGCGCACCGGCCCGGCTCACTGGCGCCCTGCGCGCGAGCACGCCTTCCCAGAGGCCCAGGGCCGCGGGAGGTTCCCAAGCCCGCTTCGACATCTATTTCCCAGGTCTTCCTTTGAGCTTTTCTGGTCAGTCTCCTGTTGCTCCCACCTGGCCCCGCCACCCCAGGGAGCTGCAGCCTGAGAGAACCACCGCCTTTTGCGACACGGTCTCCCCGGGACCCAGAGCTGCAGGGCTCCGGGAAGGGTTCCGGTCGGAGCCCAGGCGCCCGCTCCCCATCGGCTGCAGCTCTCACTGCGGCGCCAGGCCTGCTGCAGGATGTTTCCTGTTCTGTTTTCTAACAGCTATTATTGGATAAGACACAGAAAGTTCTATGTTTTTATAACTGGTCCTTTAGGAAATACTTGTTCAAGAGTTTTCATACGACTTGCTTAGGTTTTTCACGTTGACAATCTCATATTTGAAAATGACCTGCTTTCCCAAGACAAAATTTATAACCTGTTTCTGTCTTTGTTGTATTGTCCAGGGTTTCCAGATTAACACAAAAAGATACTTTCCTGGTTCAATTACTTCTCAGACAATTATACCATTTGCTTTTCTCTCAATAGTATTCTTTACTGTGTTCATCAGTATCTTTCTCTTTAGCCTAACTAAGGACTGCCAATTGGTTTTCTTGAAATGGAAACTTGTTAGGACAAATTCATCTTATTGTTATTAAGGTCTGCCAAGTTTAACAAAGGTCTGTCTAGTCAAGGCTGTGGTTTTTCCTGTGGTCATGTATAGATGTGAGTTGGACTGTGAAGAAAGCTGAGCACCGAAGAATTGATGCTTTTGACCTGTGGTGTTGAGGAAGACTCTTGAGAGTCCCTTGGACTGCAAGGAGAGTCCAACCAGTCCATCCTAAATGAGATCAGTCCTGGGTGTTCATTGGAAGCTCTGATGCTGAAGCTGAAACTCCAGTACTGTGGCCACCTGATACAGAGAGCTGACTCATTGGAAAAGAGCCTGATGCTGGGACGGATTGAGGGCAGGAGGAGAAGGGGATGACAGAGGATGAGATGGCTGGGTGGCATCACCAACTCGATGGACATGGGTTTGGGTGGACTCCGGGAGTTGGTGATGGACAGTGAGGCCTGGCGTGCTGCAGTTCATGGGGTCACAAAGAATCAGAAATGACTGAGCAACTGAACTGAACTGCAGTTTATACATCCTTTATTCAGCTGATACCTTTTCATCAACTGTGTGCCAGGAACAGGGCTAATGTGACTTTGTTTAGCTCACTGGGAGATAACCTGCCCCCCACCTCCACCTGTGAATGACTGTGACATTCTAGAGTTTCTTGCGGGGGGAGTGGTACCTGCTCAAAATTCACATTTGGGGTCTGAAGTGACAGACTGCTAACCCTTGTTAGCTCATCCTTGTTTACTGATACGGCAGAAAATATTCTTTTTCACACCACGTGTGAAATGGCTGTAAGAAAATGAAACTAACACATCCCCTCACCTGAGGCTTGCCATTCTAGGAGACATTCGCAAAAATTAAATTAGTTGTTTTATTTTGTTTTCTCACCTCCCACCATGTCTGACACATAAAAGAACCTGGCATCCAGGCCTGGTCCAGATGATTTTCAGACACTAGCCTGCCAGCCTCTAGGTCCGCCAGCTCTCTGCATCCCTTGCCTCAGCACGCAGTCTCCGGGTTTCCCGGCCCCTCCAGGCAGGCAGGCGAGCGTGTATTCAGTGACACTGCCTCTGGGGAGTTTCCCTTCTACTGTTCAGACCAGACTCTCTTAACAACTTCGCAGAGCTCTGGCTTTAAAGACTTGTTTTTTTCTATTCATGATTATCTTTCAGAGAGCTGTTTTCAAAACTCAGAGCCTGAGAGAGGCAGAGAAGAGTCAAGTTATGATGGAAACTAAGGAGTAACAGAAGAACTGTAGGAAAAAGATCTTCCCGACCCAGATAATCACGATGGTGTGATCACTAATCTAGAGCCAGACATCTTCGGATGTGAAGTCAAGTGGGCCTTAGAAAGCATCACTATGAACAAAGCTAGTGGAGGTGATGGAATTCCAGTTGAGCTGTTTCAAATCTGAAAGATGATGCCGTGAAAGTGCTGCATTCAATATGCCAGCAAATTTGGAAAACTCAGCAGTGGCCACAGCACTGGAAAAGGTCAGTTTTCATTCCAATCCCAAAGAAAAGCAATGCCAAAGAATGCTCAAACTACCGCATAATTGCACTCATCTCACGTGCTAGTAAAGTAATGCTCAAAATTCTCCAAGCCAGGCTTCAGCAGTACATAAACTGTTAACTCCCTGATATTCAAGCTGGTTTTAGAAAAGGCAGATGAACCAGAGATCAAACTGCCAACATCCGGTGGATCATGGAAAAAGCAAGAGTTCCAGAAAAACATCTATTTCTGCTTTATTGACTATGCCAAAGCCTTTAACTGTGTGAATCACAATAAACTGTGGGAAATTCTGAAAGAGATGGGAATACCAGACCACCTGACCTGCCTCTTGAGAAATCTATATGCAGGTCAGGAAGCAACAGTTAGAACTGGACGTGGAACAACAGACTGGTTCCAAATAGGAAAAGGAGTACGTCAAGGCTGTATATTGTCACTCTGCTTATTTAACTTACATGTAGAGTACATCATGAGAAACACTGGACTGGAAGAAGCACAAGCTAGAATCAAGGTTGCCGGGAGAAATATCAATAACCTCAGATATGCGGATCATACCACCCTTATGGCAGAAAGTGAAGAGGAACTAAAAAGCCTCTTGATAAAAGTGAAAGAGGAGAGCGAAAAAGTTGGCCTAAAGCTCAACATTCAGAAAACGAAGATCATGGCATCCGGTCCCCTCACTTCATGGGAAATAGATGGTGAACAGTGGAAACAGTGTCAGACTTTATTTTTGGGGCTCCAAAATCACTGCAGATGGTGAATGTAGCCATGAAATTAAAAGACACTTACTCCTTGGGAGAAATTTATGACCAACCTAGATAGTATATTCAAAAGCAGAGACATTACTTTGCCGACTAAGGTCCATCTAGTCAAGGCTATGGTTTTTCCTGTGGTCATGTCTGGATGTGAGAGTTGTACTGTGAAGAAGGCTGAGCACCGAAGAATTGATGCTTTTGAACTGTGGTGTTGGAGAAGACTCTTGAGAGTCCCTTGAACTGCAAGGAGATCCAACCAGTCCATTCTGAAGGAGATCAGCCCTGGGAGTTCTTTGGAAGGAATGATGCTGAAGCTGAAACTCCAGTACTTTGGCCACCTCATGCGAAGAGTTGACTCGTTGGAAAAGACTGTGATGCTGGGAGGGATTGGGGGCAGGAGGAGAAGGGGACGACCAAGGATGAGATGGCTGGATGGCATCACTGACTCGATGGACGTGAGTCTGGGTGGACTCCGGGAGATGGTAATGGACAGGGAGGCCTGGCGTGCTGCGATTCATGGGGTCACAAAGAGTCGGACATGACTGAGCGACTGAACTGAAGGAGTAATATCAGTGACCTGATACAGTTTTAAAAACAGAAGAATTCACAAATAACATATACAAGTAGTATACTATACACACTTCAAATTGCCTGGTTCCACACTAAAAATTTTACTTCAAAAGACAAAGGAAGAATAAATCACAAGCGAGATAACACAAAAAGTTTTATTGAATAAATACATGCACTGTCATGTAAAATTAGTTGAGCAAAAAGGGCATTTTACAATAAAAAACAAAACCAAAAAAACCCTCTGCTGTGTTCCATCTGCAGGGGGTGGTCCAGCTAGAATGGCGTTAAAGCAGCAACCGCATACAAAGAACCACTGTTTGCATTTGGCTTCAGTTCCTGACAAAGGAGGGCTGACCCCTGACGCGGGATAAGCTTGGTGGCTCGGCTGCGAGGCGTGTTCTGGTTTAACCTGAAGCGATGCCTCACACTTCCAACTTTAAGGCACAGGATAAGCAATAAAGTAACAATTCAAATCAACCAGCATTAAATTTCCCTCCACTGGTTTGGGTCAAGGTAGAAAAGTTGAAGTTCCCTTTTCCCAGATGAAGCGTTAGTCAGAACTGCTGACGGCGAAGGTTCTGAGAACTGACTGTCCATCGCCAGGATCACGGAGCCCGGGGTCTGGCCTAAAGCCGAGTCTCGGCTGCCCCACCGGGCACAAGAGGTCTCCCCTGAACGCCCGTTGGCCACAAAGGCAGAGTCCTGGCCGTAGAGTCATCTGTCCCTTTACAGAGAATGGCGTTGGCTGCTGGGCCTGTGCAGGCCCCACCGCCTACCCGCTACACAAAGGGTGGGCGTCGTGCAGCTAACTGGCTGTGTTTGGGCTTTGCCCCTTTCGTGGCATTTATTTTGCCTAGTTGCTTAAGTAAAGCGTTCCATGCGGAACTTGTGGTAGGACATGCTGGGCAGGTGAAGTGCGTGGCTGCAAGGGCCCAACACTGGGGCTGCTGGCAGAAATCATGGCTGTGCCAAACTTCAGTGAGTGTGTCCCTTCTTTTAGAAATTATGCCAGAGCCCTTCAAAAACCCTGATTTTTGGGAGGAGCAGCAGATACC
Source organism: Madoqua kirkii (assembly GCA_006408675.1). NCBI lineage: Eukaryota > Metazoa > Chordata > Mammalia > Artiodactyla > Bovidae > Madoqua > Madoqua kirkii. Next base: position 4,911 of record SJYC01051294.1, on the reverse strand, counting down.
TCACGGCTTGTGGGACCTCAGTTCCTGACCAGGGGTTAACTTAAATCCAGGTCCCTGGAGGTGAAACATCCAGTTCTTCGCACTGGACTGCCAGAGAATTCCCACAACAAACCCAATTTTTAAAAAGTCTCCAATAAGTCTAAAACCACAGGCAGGCCCCCTGGATTCAGTAACGACCTGTTTTTCTCCTGCTCTAAAACACCAGAGTCGGGTGTTTCCTGTGCGTGTCCTCAGGTCTGCAACGCCTCCCGCGCTAATGGAGGAGACGGTCTCCACTGGGGTTTCGGAGAAGCGCTACGGCCCAGGAAGCTGCAAGGGCACCGAGTCTGCACAGCTGTGTGAAGCGTGTTCCGAGGCTCGGGCTGCACCACCCACTGGGGTCAGAGTGTGACGGGCCAGAGCTGAGCCCCGAGGGCAGGAGAGGCAGAGCAGAGGCAGCGTCCACAGGCACTTGGGCAGTCAGGCCCCGCGAGCGTCCAGGAGTCCTGCGGGACGCACGGTGAGGTCGCTAAGCTCGAGCCACACTTCCCCCGTATTTACACAGGGCTGGAGGATGTCCTCATGGCCCAGGAAGTCATCTGCATCCCGCAGCTTGGAATATTTAAAGCTTTCTGCACACGTGCACCGTGTTTAGGGCACGCAAGCTGCCGCAGGCTATGGAATCTCACCTCCCAAGAGGTTTGGGACCTTTGTATACATGGATATAAACATGCTTTTCCTAATCTAAGAAGAAGAAATACTCCCAAATAAAAGCTGTACAACAACATCCCAATGCTGAGGTCAGTCACGGCATGAGGTGAGGAGACCTAGCAGGGGGTCACTGGCAGCCTGTGGCCGCCGTGCCGAGACGCAGGTCCCCGTGGTGGAGGCGCCGGCCCCGCCTCGTGCGTCACACCAGCACGCGTGCGCCAGTGGCGGCTTCCCACACCATGTCCTGTCTGCTCACCCCGACCTGTCTCACAGCCTTTGCAGAGACAACCTGAGTTAGTCTTTCTTTTACAGCTGAGAAAACACTGAAAATTCCACATCACACTAACCGCTAACACTGAAGTATTGTATTTCAGGGAAAGGATTCTGTATCTGTACTGTTTCATGAATAAGTTTTAACAAGCAACTAAAAAGAAACTTAAGACACTCTATTTTATGTGAGAAACTTCAGATTAGTGCACTGTGAACCGTGACAATTCTTGTGATATTTTATATTGCTCAGTTATACAACATTTTTCCTTATAAGCGCTACAACTGACTCCTTATAATACATCTTTATATTTATGAAAGTGTAAATATTTTGCATACATTCTTTTACCATTCATAATGAGGAGAAATACACTAGCATCTACTAATCTTTCAGCTTTTCTTTTTAAAAAGAAACACCACAAAATAGGTCACTGAGAACTTTTTCCTGCAAAGACAAAAATGATTATTTGTAATAAGAATTTAATACATTTTAGAAGAAAAAAATATATATATTTCCTTGATCCATTTCCTCTGAATTTCAAACCAGCATGTAGAGATCATAAAAAATAGTCTATTTATATAGCATAGTACACCTCAGTGATATACAAAACAAGGCAATAATAAGCAGGTCCATACATCGGCTTCCCAGGAGAGACAGCCGACATACAGCTTTACACACACAACAGCTGGCCGCTATGCGCTGCGCACCGTGACAACTGCAAAATACTAGAGGAAATTTAAACATACAAAACTTAATGCTAATATTGGCCAAATATGCCTAAAATATCAACATTTTATAAAACCGTCACGGGGCCAGTAACCAAGTACGTGAAATTATAAAAAGAGCATGGGGGTGTCTGGGGGGGGGGAGGGAGGGTGTGTCTGTGGGGGTGTGGGGCGTGACTGTCCCAGGGCTGTCTCTTATACACATCTAGATGTGTATAAGAGACAGGTCTGTGGGGGCGGAGGGAGGGTGTGTCTGTGGGGGTGTGGGGCGGGTTGTTGGTGCAGGGTGGGCAGGTGCAGCGGGGGCTTCTTGGCGGCGGCCTATGTCACCACGTGGGGCCTCGTCCCATCTTCTGTGAGGTCGTACCTGAGACACAGGAAGACAGCAGACACGTGGTCACGGGGCCATGCTCCTGAGGGGACTCACGGGCTCCGTGCCTGTCGGGGGGACACTCACCACTGGGTCCAGCCTTTCGCGAGCTCTTCAGATGCCAGACCAACCAGCACCTGTCGGTTAGAAAACGCCTATAGAAGTGGGTTCTGGCACCTTGCATTTTGGGTGTCTCGCTTTTCAATTTTTCTGCCCTTAAGATCCACCCATGACCTGTGGTCGATTATACCCAAGCAGCCCGTCCTGCAGCCAACAAACGGCCTTGACGGCAGGTTAGCATGCAGAGTCAGTGGAGACGACGCACATCAGTACTGACTCAGACCACTCACGGCAGCTCAGCTGACGTGCATTATCCATGTACATAAATCCAGTCTAAAATGCATACTTTGGGGCAAGTGTTTAGTTTTTACAAAATGCAGAACTGTTTAAACCTACTTTGCCAAGAAGCCCTTTGTCTTTGGACAGGAAGCCGCCGCTGTTCTTCACGGCCACATCCAAGGTTCTCCTCTGCACGTCTGGCAGTGAGACGCTGAAATCAAAGCTGAAGCAGAAAAAGAGGATCACCCTATGCTTCTCCATCATTTTGCTCTGTTCCATTGTAACTAAAAACTGACATTTCTGTTTACAGACTTCCCTGGTGGCGCCTGTTTATGAGTCCACTCCAAACATGATCTTTGTTTCTTTATTGTAGAAGTGACCTCTCAGGCTAGATGTTTACACCTGGCCCTTCAGGAAGACTCAGTTTCCCACATCCTCCTCCCCTTATTTCCCAAACACAACAGGAGACTGGAACCTAACTGCGAAGCTGACCCTGTGGCCCCCGGGGTGGACACAGTGCCTGACTCCTGGGGAAAAACCTGGGCTGTGGTATGAGACATCTGGGCAGGCCAGGCCGATCCCTCCCCTGCAGACCAAGGGGTGAGAGCTCAGAGCCCTGTGTGAAGAAGACCAGCACCCTCAAAGCAGCCTCGGCAGGCGGCTCCTGGCGGCCGAGGCCAGAGGCTGCCGGATGAGCCTCCAGCAGCCAGGCGGCCAAGTAGAGGACGAGGTTGGAGGCCTCGAAGGGACACGTGGATGTGCTGGTCTTCCCAGAGCGAGCAGCCTGACCCCCGGGTTTGCAGGGGGGTCCCCAAACTTGCAGCGGCTGTGGCTGACTGAGACCGGCGCCTGCTCACTGGTTTCTGGCCTTGGTTGAAGTGAGGTCACAGGTCAGAAGGCACCGTGAGCAACCAGCGCTCTCAGCGACAAGATGTAACTGAATCAGTGGCGTCAGTGGCGTCCAACCTGCCGCTCCCCAGATGCCGGTGGAGTCTGAGCCACGTGGACTGGAGTCCAGCCACATGTGCGCAGGCCAAGGCTGCGGGGTGTGGTCTGAGGGGCCATGTGGCACCCAGATCTATCAACAAGCCCCTGACTGCTCACAGGGAGGTGTTTTCCTGTCAGCCTCCCCACAGGCACCACCAGGCCTTCCTCGAAGGGCGGTATGGACCGTCGGCCCCGCAGCGTGGCCCATACCTCTGATCAAACACGGGGTTCAGCGTCTTCTTGGACACGTGTGTTTTCCTCCTTCCCGACCTCCTCTTGTCTGGTAACAAATACAGGCGGACGTAGGGATCAGAGCCATCCTCCGAGAAGGCGATGAGATTTCTTGTAACACAGACCAGAGAACACTGGGTGTTAGGGTCTAGAAAAAAGCCAGTGAGCACCACATGAGCACCCACCCCCACTGCTGCATTTATCCCAGCACTAAGAACCCAGGGAGGTGACTGTCCTCTCCCGTGCTCACGGGCTTCCAATGGCCGCAGAGGTGGCCTCAGCCCCATCGCTTCAGCCCAGAGCCTCGGAGCCGCTCTGACTCCCTGCTCTGCTGCCAACAGGGAAACCACAGCATCACCCTCCACACTGCTTCACTGGCCCTCCCAGAGAGGGATGCGCTCACCTCCCCAGGGGGCCCCAGAGGCCGTGCAGCTGCAGTCCTCAGGACCACTGCCTGGCCTCTGCTCAGGCCAAGGATGCCCTTCTCCGCCCTCCATCCCCCTGAACCCTTTCGTCACAGACACCTCCTCCTCGCTGCTCTTGTTCCAACAACTGGGCCAAACACACCTAGTATTTAATTACAGCTGACCTTGAACTACACGGAGGTTAAGGACCTATGTGGACCTATGTGGTTCAGAACCGGCTGATCCGCGGAGTCAGCCCGCAGCAAGTGGTGTAGAATGGTGATGCTTAGGACTGAAAACTTCTTCATGTCAGTGCAGCCACACTGCTCAGACCTATGGCGTCCCGGGCTCGACTGCCCCTGCAGCCACTTCCAACTGCTCACTCATCGCGAGGAGCCGAAAGCCCGTAGGAGGTTGTCTGGCCAGCCTGCTGCTCTGGAAGCTCTCCGAGGAAGCACCTCAGCAGCAGGAGCACAGGAGGTGCTCAGTAAATACGCACGTGTTGAACTGACCTACAGCTCATATGATCACGTTTCTAAACGTTACGAATTTTCCTCCCGTTTCCAACACTTTTTTAGAACATCCGAACTTTTATATCACCTATTTACATCAGAGCTACCAGTGAGGCTGACAAGTCTCACACAGAGATCGACAAGTCACATAGAGAAAAATAACCATTCAGCTCTACCCCATCATCACTAACAACCAAACACAAACCGCAGCGGCACCGCCGTCCTGCGCCGTGCCCACGGAGCGCACACCGCCCTGCCCTGGCCTGGTCTTCCTGAAAGACTACAGGTGCTCCTGCTGTGATCCGAGACCTGCCTGGACCTTCTGAACTGTTAGCTGCTCTGGAAACTGAACCCCCAAAGACACTTCAAAAACAGAAAAATACAC
>SJYC01051293.1:0-18263 GCA_006408675.1 Madoqua kirkii | reverse complement strand
ACCAGCTTATTCCTCTGCGAGCTGTGCCGGAGGGTCAGCTGGATCTGCCCCAAGGGGGACTGTCCCAGGGTGGTTCCGCTGGGGAGACACAACGGAGAGTGAGCTCTGCAGCCGGCTCAGAGGCTGTGAGCACATTCTTTCCCTCGTGTGAGGAGGCAGCACACTCATGAATGGGAACCCTGTCTAAACTTCTGGGCACAAATGGACCAGTAGGATTCACATTCCACTCAAGAGTTCAATATAGTCCAATTCCTAAAAACTGGGGCCCATAGTAAAATCAAGACAGGAGCTCTCACAGACATCAACTCTCTGTCTTCCTGAGGCTCTGTCTACCCAGGCACTGCCCGAATCTGCGCTCCTTTCTCAGAGGCCCCGGCCCCAGCCTCGCAGGTCATCTGATGAGGTCACAGCCCCGGCCTGTTTCAGGCTGAAGCACAGAGCTCACAGACGGAGGAGGGGCGCTCTCTCTGTACCACCTGCCCCACCTCACACTGAGCACAGCAGGGCAGCAGAGGAAGCTGCTTCAAAGGGCAAGTCTCTCTTCCCGCTGAGAGGAAAAGGCTCACATCTGAGGCTCAGGGTGACCAACGACTCTGTCCTTATCTAAGGGAGCCGTGGAGACACCTGTGACAAACAGGCGTGAGTGAGAAATCCACACAAACATCCCCAGACAGAGCGCTGGGCGGTGCGGCGGGTGTGCACCCAGCAGGAAAGGGCAGGGCTGTCCTCAAACAACAAACACGCCCACCAGGCCTTTCCGGACCCGGGCTAAGGTTCCACAGGTCCGCTCTAGACGTTGGCTTCCTGACCTGAGGATCACCCCACTGTTCTTAAGCTTTAAGTGAGCCAAACACGAGGCACCAGGAAACAGCAGGTTTACTCTGAAAGCCAGAGGCTCAGGGAGCGAAAGGGCCACACTGCCTGAAACCGTCTGGTTAAGACTGCATCCCCCCGGAGCCCTGGGGCCCGCGGCGATTCTGCAAGAGTGAGGGCACATCTAGTTACTTCTCAAGCTGCCGCAGCCTCTGCCGCAGCTCCTGGGTGGTGATGGGCAGCGAGATGTCTGAGGCGATGCTTGGGGTGGGCTCCTTGACGGAGATGTGGCTGGGGGAGCCGGCGGGGCCTGCTTGGAGGCTGGAGGAGCTCCGGCCAAGGTCCCTTGGGCCCTGCAGGCCGGCCTCCGTGGGCAAGCCTCGATCCTCCATGCCAGGCCTCTCACCGCCCCCGGCGACCGGCGTGGATGGGGCCGTGTCGCCGTCACCCGAGCCCGGCGACGCAGACATCTGAGGCCTGGCAGAGGCCTTCCTCCCTCCCTTGGACACAGACGGCCGTTTCACTTGAGCTGAGTGCTGGTGGTCCGGAGGCCTCTCCTGCTTCTCAAGGTGGAGCACCTTGGGGTGAAAACAGACACAGGATGAAAACCGCTGATGCTGGCCACAGGCTCGCGTGGGAGCAGCTTTAGGGTCCCTCATTTGCAAAGTTTCTTTAAATCCTGGCACAAAACACTCAAAGCAGTCTACCTATTGAGCTATCCTACCACATCACAGGCAGTGTAAAACAGGAGTGTGCACATCACTCAACAGTGCAACGCACTCTGGCCTCCGCCGGCAGCCCCTCTTGGCACGGTGGCAGCGGCTTTGTGGAGGAGGAGCCCAGGCCATAAACTCCGCCTCCACAGACCCCCATCCCCCCATCTTACCAGCGATCACCGAAGGAGAGGCTGCCAGACTCTAAGGGCCGCCGTGCAAGCAGCCCCACCCCGCGTGCTCCTTCCACACTTGCTCTGCGTGTGCACACGTCCCCTGAGCAGCCTACACGTGAACACCTGGCACCGGAGGTCATCTCAACAGCCGGAAGCCTCTCCCCAGGAAGAGCCGCAGCCAACAGCCCCAGGGCTCCGCTGGCTCCGGGAGTCCGGCTTCCAGACCCAGAGCTCTGAGGCTCACCACTGGAGACACTGTCCCACCTGGAAGGCGGTGCCCAGGCCCAAGGAGACTGCTTCCGCCACACCGTCCCCAGACTGCTCAAGTCTTTAAGAAGCTGGCTCTTCATTCGAATTTGCATTTTAAAAATTGGAGAGTTTTAGCACTTTCCCATATGTTTGCCAGTTTTATTTTCAGCATTTCCTTAGGTGCTTACAAATGAATCATTGTCTATTTTGGACAGAATTTATTTTTCCTGTAATCTCTACCATCTTGCAGTTTTATTAAATTCTCCCTTCTGAATGACTTTTGAAAATTTAACAATAGCAGAAAACTTTATTGATCCAGATAGCAATACTTTCTGGGCCAAAGGATAAAAAAAAAAAAAGACTGGCTGGACTCATCCGAGTGCGTGAGGAGCAGCTCCGGCCTGCTCAGCAGCCAGGAAGCGCCGCTGCCGTCGGCGTCTGAGCACAAGCCTTGGTCTCTGTTTCTGAGCTACACGGCCCTCAGCAATCGACTGCACACTCCCCTCTGCCCTGCGTCCAAGACCTGTCTCTTATACACATCTCGAGGCCGCTCACCTGCAGGCATGCACGACCACCACCAGCTTATTCCTCTGCGAGCTGTGCCGGAGGGTCAGCTGGATCTGCCCCAAGGGGGACTGTCCCAGGGTGGTTCCGCTGGGGAGACACAACGGAGAGTGAGCTCTGCAGCCGGCTCAGAGGCTGTGAGCACATTCTTTCCCTCGTGTGAGGAGGCAGCACACTCATGAATGGGAACCCTGTCTAAACTTCTGGGCACAAATGGACCAGTAGGATTCACATTCCACTCAAGAGTTCAATATAGTCCAATTCCTAAAAACTGGGGCCCATAGTAAAATCAAGACAGGAGCTCTCACAGACATCAACTCTCTGTCTTCCTGAGGCTCTGTCTACCCAGGCACTGCCCGAATCTGCGCTCCTTTCTCAGAGGCCCCGGCCCCAGCCTCGCAGGTCATCTGATGAGGTCACAGCCCCGGCCTGTTTCAGGCTGAAGCACAGAGCTCACAGACGGAGGAGGGGCGCTCTCTCTGTACCACCTGCCCCACCTCACACTGAGCACAGCAGGGCAGCAGAGGAAGCTGCTTCAAAGGGCAAGTCTCTCTTCCCGCTGAGAGGAAAAGGCTCACATCTGAGGCTCAGGGTGACCAACGACTCTGTCCTTATCTAAGGGAGCCGTGGAGACACCTGTGACAAACAGGCGTGAGTGAGAAATCCACACAAACATCCCCAGACAGAGCGCTGGGCGGTGCGGCGGGTGTGCACCCAGCAGGAAAGGGCAGGGCTGTCCTCAAACAACAAACACGCCCACCAGGCCTTTCCGGACCCGGGCTAAGGTTCCACAGGTCCGCTCTAGACGTTGCCTTCCTGACCTGAGGATCACCCCACTGTTCTTAAGCTTTAAGTGAGCCAAACACGAGGCACCAGGAAACAGCAGGTTTACTCTGAAAGCCAGAGGCTCAGGGAGCGAAAGGGCCACACTGCCTGAAACCGTCTGGTTAAGACTGCATCCCCCCGGAGCCCTGGGGCCCGCGGCGATTCTGCAAGAGTGAGGGCACATCTAGTTACTTCTCAAGCTGCCGCAGCCTCTGCCGCAGCTCCTGGGTGGTGATGGGCAGCGAGATGTCTGAGGCGATGCTTGGGGTGGGCTCCTTGACGGAGATGTGGCTGGGGGAGCCGGCGGGGCCTGCTTGGAGGCTGGAGGAGCTCCGGCCAAGGTCCCTTGGGCCCTGCAGGCCGGCCTCCGTGGGCAAGCCTCGATCCTCCATGCCAGGCCTCTCACCGCCCCCGGCGACCGGCGTGGATGGGGCCGTGTCGCCGTCACCCGAGCCCGGCGACGCAGACATCTGAGGCCTGGCAGAGGCCTTCCTCCCTCCCTTGGACACAGACGGCCGTTTCACTTGAGCTGAGTGCTGGTGGTCCGGAGGCCTCTCCTGCTTCTCAAGGTGGAGCACCTTGGGGTGAAAACAGACACAGGATGAAAACCGCTGATGCTGGCCACAGGCTCGCGTGGGAGCAGCTTTAGGGTCCCTCATTTGCAAAGTTTCTTTAAATCCTGGCACAAAACACTCAAAGCAGTCTACCTATTGAGCTATCCTACCACATCACAGGCAGTGTAAAACAGGAGTGTGCACATCACTCAACAGTGCAACGCACTCTGGCCTCCGCCGGCAGCCCCTCTTGGCACGGTGGCAGCGGCTTTGTGGAGGAGGAGCCCAGGCCATAAACTCCGCCTCCACAGACCCCCATCCCCCCATCTTACCAGCGATCACCGAAGGAGAGGCTGCCAGACTCTAAGGGCCGCCGTGCAAGCAGCCCCACCCCGCGTGCTCCTTCCACACTTGCTCTGCGTGTGCACACGTCCCCTGAGCAGCCTACACTGAACACCTGGCACCGGAGGTCATCTCAACAGCCGGAAGCCTCTCCCCAGGAAGAGCCGCAGCCAACAGCCCCAGGGCTCCGCTGGCTCCGGGAGTCCGGCTTCCAGACCCAGAGCTCTGAGGCTCACCACTGGAGACACTGTCCCACCTGGAAGGCGGTGCCCAGGCCCAAGGAGACTGCTTCCGCCACACCGTCCCCAGACTGCTCAAGTCTTTAAGAAGCTGGCTCTTCATTCGAATTTGCATTTTAAAAATTGGAGAGTTTTAGCACTTTCCCATATGTTTGCCAGTTTTATTTTCAGCATTTCCTTAGGTGCTTACAAATGAATCATTGTCTATTTTGGACAGAATTTATTTTTCCTGTAATCTCTACCATCTTGCAGTTTTATTAAATTCTCCCTTCTGAATGACTTTTGAAAATTTAACAATAGCAGAAAACTTTATTGATCCAGATAGCAATACTTTCTGGGCCAAAGGATAAAAAAAAAAAAAGACTGGCTGGACTCATCCGAGTGCGTGAGGAGCAGCTCCGGCCTGCTCAGCAGCCAGGAAGCGCCGCTGCCGTCGGCGTCTGAGCACAAGCCTTGGTCTCTGTTTCTGAGCTACACGGCCCTCAGCAATCGACTGCACACTCCCCTCTGCCCTGCGTCCAGCACTGTGACCGCGTCCACCCGGGCCCTTCCCCCAACCCCTCTGGACGCTCAGTACCCTGAGGGCGAGCTTCATCTTCAGAGAGCTGTTGGGACCTGAGTTGCTGAGCTGGAACCGCTGGCTCAGGGTCATGTCCTCGCGGGCGAGCAGCTGGCTGAGAGGGATCCTGAGGTTCCCCAGGGAGCAGTGGTGCTGCTCATCTCTCACCTGCCAAACACACAGAGCGCTCAGCGTGGGGACAGGGGCAGGGCACGCAGGGGGCCCAAAACCGGCGTGTCAAAGGCACAGCTTAGCCTCCCCTTCTCGGCCATGAGTCCATAAACGCAGCAGGAGGAGAGCTCCTCAGGGAAACACAGTGTATCAAGTGCAGCTACAGGGCCCCCGAGTCACGGGCCACCATCGCCTCACAGGCATACAGAGGGTAAGAGATGGAAAGTCTCGGCCAAGGACTCCACTGCCAGAGCCCTGAGCCAGAGGCAGCAGTCCACGCAGCGCCGAGGCTTAGAGAGAAGCGGCTTAAGTCCTGTGGACATGGCGGCGACACACTTTCCTAGTGCTGCGCCAAGTCCCTACCGGGTGAACATAGACACTCACTCACGGAGAAGACACATTTCTAAGCTTCTTTTAAGCTTTCTGTTCAAAATCTACAATACCTGCTTTAAAGGCATGGCAATATCTGGCTGCTAAATAGTAACTTTCAGCTTTACCTCTACAACAGGAATTATTCCTGTTAGATTGTCATGCTGCAGACTGTTTAAGCAAAAAGAGTAAGAACTTTGATTGTTTCATAGACTATACAAAAATGATCAAATAAGTTAACTACACATGAAAACCTAAAAGCCTCATTGCTTCTTTTTGAACTGTAAACACGAAAGCATTTTTAAATGAAATAACTAAGTTTACAGAACTTGAAAAGTTACTGTTGTGAATTCGAGGTCCAGTGACTATAAAGTATTTTGTGAGTGGGCTTCCCAGGTGGCCCAGTGGGTCAAGAATCTGCCTGGAATGCAGGAGACACAGGTTCAGTCCCTGGGCTGTAGTACAAAAATTATCTTTTAAAATTATTACCCCGTCTTATTCTTTTTTTTTTAATTGAAGTATAGTTTGTAACATTAGTTTTGGGTGTACAGAAGTGACTCAATAGTTTTACAAGCTAGACTCCATTTAAAGTTATTCCAAAATAATGGCTCTGTCTGTCTGTGCTGCACAACACACCTTTATCTTATGTATGATGCAAGAATTCTTAATACAGTTTCAGCAAATTAAGTTGAGTATGTAGAAAGGATACTACATCACAAGTAAGTGGGGTTATTCCCCAGAAAAGGTTTGCTTGCAAGGCTTTCTCTAATGTTAAATCTTGAAAATCAATAGAGGTTTATAAAATTTAAGATCTGAAAATCAGTACTGCATTTCACCATATTTACAAACTTCAAAAGGAAAAACCACATGATCATCTCAAACGTCATAGAACAGTCTTTGACAATATTCAACCTGCACTCATGACAAAAACCTATAGCGAACCAACAGAAGTAGAAAGAAACCTCCTCCAACATCAGACTTAGCAACAGAGAGACACCCAGGCTGCGCCTCAGGACCTGAAGGAGGCAAAGGTGTCCACTCAGGCCGAGGCCGAGTGGGCAGTGAGGCAAGGGAGGAAGGGAAGTGCCCTGACTGGGAGCGGGCAGCAGGCAGCAGCGCCCGGGGCGTCCGCACAGAGGCTGCAGAGCAAGCCCGCGCAGCAAGGCTGGCGGCGACACCGACACACAGACGCCAGCAGCAGCTGCAGCACCAGCAACGACTGGCCAGAGGGCGGGACGGAGAGCCCTCCCGCCTGCCGCTCACGCGCAGCAGGGACCCGTCCGGTGGGTCCACGGTGGCAGTTCTCTGCGCGCTGTGTGACGTGGAGATATAAACACATCTATGTAGGCATGCAAATAAATTACCTCCACTTCGAGCTCCTGGCGCTTGGGATTGTGAATGAAGAAGGTGAAATTTTCCTCCCACACAGGCTCGTTGGTTTTGTACCGAATCTGAAAAAAATATCCTGAATCATGTTTTCTGTGGACAGTGCGGCCAGCTCCGTGCATGGAAGCTGGGACGACACCTGCTTTCTGGGCTCCGCTGTGCTTAGCCGTGTCCGACTCTTTGCGACCCCATGGACTGTAGCCCGCCAGGCTCCTCTGTCCTTGGGGATTCTTCAGGCAAGAGCGCTGGAGTGGGCAGCCTACCCCTTCTCCAGCCGGGCTGTGCTGCCAGGAGTCGACTCCGCGAGCCGCCGTGTGGCAGGGGATGGCTGCCAGCAGCCCCCAGCCCAGGCCCCGGCCCCGCCACAGCGCGCCGTCTGCGTGCACAGCCCCCACTCCCCTGGCCTGTGTAGCGCTGCTCGTCAGGAAGTTTCTTGAATTAACGGTTAGCAGTCAAAAAAAGGGAGGAATTCCCGAACTGTTCCCTGAAGGAAGCACATGCCATAGCAGCAGCGGTGTCTTCTGCTCAATCCTCATCTCTTGAATTTTGAGCACACCGCTGTCTTTTAAACAAAACAGTAACAGTGCATTCAAAGGAAGCTTAGAAGTTTGTCCCATGTCATCTACCCATGAAATCAAGCAAAAACAATTATTAACAAATTCATGTCTTTTTCATGTTATTTTTAAGTGAATATATTTTATTCCAAATTAAGTAGCTCATTATCAAATGATTGATTTGAGAAAACAAAACGAAGACATGGACGGCGACAGTCTCTACCCCTGCACCCTCTCCCCTCCACGGGCGCTGTGGCAGGAAGGCCACAGGGGCAGCCAGGCGCCGGCCCCTCACCTTGCTCTCCTGGGCCTTGTGGCCAACTGACATCTGGACCAGAGGATTTGGGTTGCTGTTTATTTTCTTCCCAGACTATCCAAAAAGAAAAAATAGACAAAATCAATAAACATGTCTTGAAATAGGGATTACTAAAAATGGAATTACTGCTTATATTAACAGTCATTTCTATTTACTTCTGATACTTCAGCTACGGGGAGTATCTAGACCCGATTTAAGTGGAAAACAATTAAGTGCTAAGCACATCCCAAAGCCATAACTGTATCTACATAAATCAATGAAACTTGTATTGGCAAATAATTTTAAAACGTTAAGGTGTTTTACGTTTAAAGCAAGCAACCTAGAAAAGTGGAATCTTCTGAAAATCTTTCATGTTACTTCCAGCTCTGGAAACTCAGGTAACGAACTGAATAAAGTGAGACAAACGGAAAGAGAAGAGCACAGGAAGCACAAATGTGAGAGCTTGTGACTCAGAACGGTTTTTTGGTTGGAATCTTAAAAATACTAACGTGTCAGAGGCATGTTTTCACAATTTTAATTCAGTATCTTCTGCTTGAACATGTAGCAATCATCAAATCTTGCTTACCAGCTGCTAAGTAATTTTGACTGGAAGAATAGACATCAATCTAAATTGCATTTAAGCAGATACAAATGCAATGAGAAAAATTCAGGAATAAGTTAAAGTGGTAAGAAGCATACTTTAGTACAGACAGCTGATAGAACGGTAAAATGCAACATATATGAGGTTTATTTATAACTTAGCCCCACAAGAAGATGCGGTTAAATATTTGTGTTAGTGGAAATTAATTAGAAGAAAGTCACAAAATGTTTTTAAATTAAATAATTTTAGAGTCAGTCCTCAACACTGCAGCAAGGACAGAGGTGTCAAATTTATGATTATTGGAATAAAATATCACTAGCCCAAACCTACTATGATAATCTAGTTTCTGGTTCATCTTTTTGATGTGAATTAATTCTGCAAGATGAAATAAACACTGTTAAAAAAAAAAAAAATCCTCAACACTGCAGCAAGGACAGAGGTGTCAAATTTATGATTATTGGAATAAAATATCACTAGCCCAAACCTACTATGATAATCTAGTTTCTGGTTCATCTTTTTGATGTGAATTAATTCTGCAAGATGAAATAAACACTGTTAAAAAAAAAAAAAACCAGCAGGCTACAGACTGCTTTGGGAGAATACTATTTCCCCCTCAATGCACTTCTTCTTCCCTTACTGGGAGCGCCCTGGGGCTGTAGCTGAGCACGTCCCGTGTGACATGTGGCAGGTGTGGCCCCATAACGGCCCAGGGGCCTCGCCTTTGCTGTGTGCCCCTTTTGGCTGGAGGTGTGGAGCACCACAGGCCACAGCTCAGCGCTCGGCGGCATCCACGGGAAATGCACTTCTGTCTCGCTTAAGCCACTGCTACTTTTGCGTCTTTGATACTGGAGCTAACTTTATACAGTTAATTAATCTCTGAAAAAGTAGCCATTCGTTCCTACTGACTGTAGCTTATCAATTTAAATACATTCCTCAGCCCCCGTCTAAACTTCCTTACATTTCTGAAAACAAAATGAAGTTGACAATGGATGACTTGAAGTGCCTGCTATCACTGCCTTCCCCAATTTATTTTGCTTACATTTTCCTTCTGTGTGTGTGTGAATGGCACCCTCGGCAGCGCTTCCCCTGTCTAGACGCTTTTTCGGCAAGGGGAAGTGAGTGCTAGCCAGCCTTCACCGGCTCCTTGGTTTCTTTCTTTTCTGTCGCTGTCACTCAGTCACCAGGTCGTGTCCGGCTCATTCGCAGCCCCACGGGCTGTAGCCCGCCAGGCTCCTCTGTCCATGGGGCTCTCCAGGCAGGAATTCTGGAATGGATTGCCATTTCCTTCTCCAGGGGATCTTCCTGACCCAGGGAATCAAACTACAGTCTCCTGTGTTGGCAAGTCGGTTTTACCAGTGGGCCAGCAAGGAAGCCCATGTGTTCTTTCTCAGTCATATATAAGATAATGGTGTAGAGTCATCCCTCGGTATCTGCTGGGGGTTGGCTCCAAGACCCCGCCAGGATGCCAAATCCAAAGATGCTCAAATTTCACTTATAAAATGACCTAGTAGTATCCCCTGTATAATTTATGTCGTCTCCAGATTATAAGCAATACCTAATAAAGTGTGTAAATGCTACATAAATAGCTGTACACACAATGTAAATGCTGCCATTTGGAGCTTTCTGTAGATTTTTCCAGGGTATTTTCGATCTTAGAGTGAACTCGTGGATACAAAATCCGCAGACACCGAGGGCTGACTGTCCTGAAACGGGTGATATTCTGGATGCTGTGAAGAAAGGTTAAATCAGTGACGAAGTCTTCTGTCAGGACACAATGTTCCAAATGCTTCAGCACAGGACAGACACACAGGGCATAACGAAAACAGGAGCCTTTACAGTCAGACTGTCTTGAATCTAAACCTTAGCTTTTCTCTGCTCGATTACTAAGATCTACGTGTATTTCATTTATTTGAACCTCAGTTTTCATGGGTGTAAAACCATTTCCAGAACCGGTTGTTAGGCTTAAATAAGATAACACAATAGCAATTAAAAATATACGTATTCCGCTAGCTACACTGGGCACTTTAAATGTCTGATCTCAGTTAACAAACTCGGCACTCCCACAGCGGGGAGAACGTCAGCTCTGCTCTGAGGAGCGAAGCAGGGAGGCCCCTGCTACCTGCTGCCGGGCCCACGGCGAGCAGCTGGCTGTGCAGGGGCTCAAGCCCAGACAGTCCAGCCTGGCTGGAGAGCCTTCACTCCATCCAGCCATCACGCTCTGCGGGCCAGCACCCTTCCCTTACCAGAGCAGCGGCGAGCCAAGGCTGGAGACGCTCCTTTCCAGCACTCTGGTGAGGAGACACCCGCATGCCCACCAGTGCCCCAGAGGAGACCCACCCCCCCTCCTCAGCGGGGTGTGCTATGGGCTTTCCAAACCCTGTGTCAAAGCAGAATGCTAGTCTTCCCCTTTTGAGGTTTAACTTACTCTTCTGGATGAAACTGATCAAAACCCACTGTCGATTCCTTTGCAGAGAATTAAAAGAACTACACTGAACTCCTCATGCATTCCCCTAAACATTTAAGCTTAAAATACGGCCTCAAAGAAATCAGAAAAAAGTAATAAAACATTTTTAATTTAGCAAGAAAATACATGTTCATGTCATTTTAAGAAGTGGAGCTTAGTTTTCAATAAACCTCATTCAATGAGATTTACAGCTTCTTGAAAGATCTGCTACCCAGCGAGCAGCACCCAGAGGCGGTCCTGACGCGGCATATTGGAAGAGGCGATTTTCAATGGAAGCCACAGTGCCCTGGGCACACATTTTAATCAGTCTAAAAATTGGTTACGATTTTAAACAGAACTTCTGTCTCACCATTTTCACAAACTCAAATCCGATTAAAGTACAGATGATTTAAAAGCACCTTAGATACTGCTGCCTAAGGCCAACAGAACGAAAGTCTAATTTACCACATTGATAGCTTACAAATTTATCATCAAAGCTGATTTAAATTCTTCTAACTACTAAATTCTTTACAATAAAAGTAGCCTCTCTTCAACTAAACAAGTAATTATGACTATTACTGCGTGAAGACTCTGTCAATAAACCTATATGGGTTAAAGCATCATCTCTTTCAATACGTTTTCATCAACTTTCGAAGGGAAAACTATTAGTTTACCTTTAAAGCTTTCTGAATTGCAGCCTTCTTCAAGACATCAGGGTTAAATTCTAATGGGTTACTCTTTCAAGTCAGAAGAAAATGAATATACCAAGGGTTAATAGACATGCAATGAGGAGTTTATGTTAAGGTTAATGACATGAAAACTTATGAGAACAAAACATTTTTTAAACAAAACTCACAAAGAATTACACAAAGAAACAGTAAATATTAGCTGTAAAGGTATTCTTTATGCCCAAGATTTTCTCAGACTAAACCTTTAATCTGTAAATATTAAAACATATCAGCCTCTACATCACTGTTCCTTTATTCCCATCTCTCTTGTCTTTGGGATTTGAAAAATCCAAAAATGACACCTGAGGAAAGGGTTTTGTTTGCTCTCCTTAGCTTGAACAAACCCTAGGATTTGTCCCTTGAAAAAAATCGTACAGTTTCAACCATAATTAAGCTGAAGGTTTCATCTAAAGTACAAATCATTGGGCCAGAGACGCCCCAACTGCTCTCCAGCCAATCATATCCTGGAAGAGTAAATGGTACCTTTCTTCCTTCTGAATTTTATCTTCTCATGAAAAAAAATCACAGCAAAGATGGGACCTGATCTACCTCGTCCTCTCTTACAAGCATACAATGCAGAAGCGGATCAGATCATCTCAAAAGCTCCCCCTCGCTTTAAAGCTGTACTATTCTATTATTATTATTAAGGGTTTTATGTCCTACTTTTATTGATTTTAAAAACTCATTACTCTATTGCCCTCAAAAAGGCAAGATAGAGTTGTTTTGCAAGATCTTTTGAGGATTAACATTTAAGATGGAAGATTTTATCACCTGAGTTGGAACTAACTTCAAATTGAGTGTCACTCTTTATGAAGCGCCCTGGAAAGTGGGTCCAGCAGACCCCTTGGGGTGGGGCCGGGCCGGGCTGGGAACTGCAGCCCTGAGCCTGAGGAGAGCTGAGTGCAGACGTCGAGAACCCGTCCCGCAGCTAGCCCCCTCTCTACAGACGCGACCCTACTGCATGCGTGTCACTGCAGCGTGCACCAGCTGACGTGATGCAAGGAGAGAGGCTGTGGTGTGGGCTAAGCGAGCAAGAGGAGCCATGTGAGGGCATGGGAGGCTGCCCAGGCCCGGGGTGAGACAGAGCCCAGTGGGGGCCCAGCGTGACGCCTCTGACATCACTGCACTGCCGGCAGTGGGGCGACTCACCACCAATAGTCACCTGCGCTGTTCCAAGCGAGAGCTCAAATTACTTTTAACAGAGTGCGGAGGAGCACCTCGCCAAAGGGCTCCACGTCACACAGCCAGCATCTCTACAGACGGAGTGGGCATCAGTGCAAACAGCACTCCCCTCAGAAGGACTCCACAGACAGCACTATGAACTCACAGACTGAATGAAGCGCTCACAAGTTCACTTTATACGAGGATGGACTAGACAGGAGGGTGGAGAACTGGGCTCTGGGCCATACGGCTGAGTTCAGATCATCCTGGCTCTGCGGCTTCCTAGAGGTAGCCCTGGTCTCTAATCTCAGCACTTCATCTAAGACGGGATCCCGCTGGCCTGAGATGCAATGAGCTCTGCACGCAGAGCCCTTGGAAAGTGCTCGGGAGATGCATGTGGTCACGGAGGCCTCTGTGGGTCAGAAAACACCCTCTTGCTCCTCTGGCCAGAGGAGGAGGTCCAAGTGCTGAGGCCACAGGATAAAGAGGCCCTTTCCAGCTCGGGAGCAAGGTCTGTGTGCTGAGGTTTCCAGACGGGACCAGGGGTGAAAGCACACTCACAGGGCTGAACAGGAGGAGTGTCTCGAGCAGCAGAAGGTGCCAGAGTGTGGGCTGGCAGCCACCGGAAACCTCTGCTGGAAACAGCAGCAGGCTCAGCCTTGGGGGACAGCTGACAAAGGCACAGGCTACAACACACTGAAAATCCAGATTCGTTTTGCAGGACTTTTTGGTGACACCTGTATTTGAATCATCACGCAGAGTATGTGGTTTTGATAACTCAGGAGCAAAGTCAGTTTGGATAAATCAACACCTTAGCTAAATATAACAAAGCAATTTAAAAACTCCTGACACAAGGTCAGAAGCATTTCCTATAAAGGGAGCAGCTACAGAAAACAGCAGCTATACAGCCAGCTCGGCTGGCAGGGCAGCAGCTTCCGGCGCAGGCCCCACTGGGACACTCCTGGGAGCAACTGGAAGCAGCAGCCAGAGGCGCAACCACCGCCTCCTGACCCCTCCACGGCGGGGGCAGCAGCCCACCCCCCCCTTGCGTGGCTTGACTGTCTTCATCCATCAAATGGGACAAAATGCTGCTCCCCGCCCCCTTTTTTTAAAAAATAAGAATAAACTGAGTATGCATGCTGAAATAAAAATGAAACAAATGAACTTTAAGAATCTCACTAGTTATTGAATTAAATCAATAATTAGTTTCTAGACTAAGGACTAAGCCATCAGCTCTCTCTGAGCCTGAAGCAAGGGAGACTAACTCTGCTAAAAGGACCGGAACAGTGCCAGGAGCCCAGGCTCCAGGGCACAGGCTCGGGAGACACAGGGGCGAAACCACTTCCCAGACAAAGGTCAGAACGCTCAGCTACCCACCCCGGGAATTCTGGAAGCGCCTTAAAAGCAGCGAATCGCAGAGTCAACAGACACTTCTTCCCCCAGGAGCTCCGCGTACATGGGGGAGAAGGCACATCTTCAGGCAGCTGTGAGTTTCTGTCTCACCCACTGCTCCCGGGGCCTCGGGGACTTTATGGAAAGCCAAGCTCTGATACCCCTTGTGTCTGGTCAGGAGGAGAAAGCAGATTTAAGGAAGGTTTCTGAAAGCTTGCAAAGAGATGTTCACATCTCACACTGAGATGAACCGTAAGAAAACCCATTTCAATCATTATGGCTTCACTGTCTCCTCAGATGATTTAAAAAAAAAAAAGATTTTCGGGGCCAGGAGCAGCGTCAGAGCCCAAGGCTCCTCCACGGCTCATCGGGCTGGTCCACCTCGGTACCAGATGCAGTCACCAGCGTCAGTTACAGCAGAGCTACATTTCACAAAACAAGCACGAAAGCGACACTCACAGGAACTGAAGTCATGCAAGACTGAAAGGCATGCATGTCATTCCGGCACCGAGCAGAGGGCATTAGTCTCCAGTCCACATTCTAGCAGTCTCCACCAAGCACGAGAAGAAGAACGCTGAGAACTCACAAATAGTGCTCTACAGACTGAGGCAGTATTCTCACAAAACACTAGTCCCGACGCGCGCCTCTCTTTTAAGTAGCCACACCCAAAGTCTCCTCGTAGATACTCTTGGGAAAGTGGAAATGGGAGGAGAAAGCAAAGAATGGTGGACTGTGGTCAATGGAGGCGGAGCAGCATAAACCCAGGATGCGACAGGCAGTCAGGGCTGCACGGAGACGCGGGGGGGCCGCACACTCCCGTCCCAGCAGGCCCTGGGGTGGGGGTCTGCTCAAGATGCTCTGCCTCTGGTGGCAGAGCACACTGCATGCCGAGCGGTCTTCCAGTAGCAGCTTAACACACTCACGCTTCCCTCTGTCTCCTGCTTACGTGACCCCATCCCATTCTAATTCAGTGCGCCAGAACACAGAGCTCTCACGAGAGCCCTCGCCACTCCCTCCCTCTACTCAAAGCATACGGCAAACCCACTCCCAGCAGGCACTATAGAAGACTTCAGAACTTAACCTGCGGTTAAGAGCAAAAAGCTCTACCGTACAAGGAACTCTGCAGAAAGGTTAGACCTTCACTGAAAGAAAGGGCACAATATACACATTCGTAAACACAGCTCAGTGAGCATCTTTGCAAAATGAAAAAAAGAGATGATCAATCAGATTTTAATTGTTAAAAATTTTAAATAAAACAGAGATGCACAAAACATTGAGTCTGCTTTTGAGCAAAGCCCAAGTAATGTACCATTTAAACCCTGGAGAAGTGCTAAACAGAATTAGGGTGTGCGTTTCATGAGGTAAAGGGACAGAGTGGTGTGACCAGGGTCACGAGGGACACCTAGGCACCCGCCCGCAACCAGGATGCACGCAGGGGGCACACACAGGGCCCTCAGGTGACTGGGCACTGGCCACCACGCCATCTCAGGAGGAAACACTCTGCCTCTGGAGACAGCAGGCTTTAACAAAACTGGCCTCCAGCATGACGACATGGAGCAGACAGGCCACCTGTTGAACAGGTGAGTGACTGAGTGAGTGAGTGAAGTTGCTTAGTCGTGTCCGACTCTTTGCGCCCCCTTGAACTGTAGCCCATCAGGCTCCTCTGTCCATGGGATTCTCCAGGCAAGAATACTGGAGTGGGTTGCCATTTCCTTCTCCAGGAGAACTTCCCGACCCAGGGATTGAACCCTGGTCTCCTGCACTGCAGGCAAGCGCTTAAAACATGCTGCCGCAATGGTGAACTCTGATGGCCAGCCAGTGCCCTCAGCGTGGAGGGCTGGCTCGCTGCCTCCCCTCCCAGCGCTGGCACCATCTGTGAAACTGTCCTCCATGGGGCGTGCTCGGGGATAGAAGCCGTGCGCAGTGCGTCTCTGCCACGGCCGGGGGGGATGCCCAAGGGATTCGGTTTTCATCTTCAGGCATGAATTTCAGTAATCAGCACTTTCCCACAGGGTATTTTCTTTCCTAACTACTAGGTGCATTCTTTTCCTGTGTACTAACACACGTCAGCGAATTCTGACACCCTGGGTGAGCCAGGAAGGTGGAGACGTGGCACTGCATTCACGAAGGGGTGCACTTGTACCCCTCTCCACCGCGGCTCTCCTGGGCTGCAGGG
This sequence comes from Madoqua kirkii, assembly GCA_006408675.1. Lineage (NCBI taxonomy): Eukaryota > Metazoa > Chordata > Mammalia > Artiodactyla > Bovidae > Madoqua > Madoqua kirkii. Next base: position 1,953 of record SJYC01051293.1, on the reverse strand, counting down.
AAGGGAAAGCACAGCAAGGCGCACAGAGCACATGGCTAAACCCAGCAGGCGCCGCTGCCAGGGGCAGCACCTACCGGAAGGTTCCGGGCTGAGTCCAAGTACAAGATGAGCAGCGAGGAGGACAGCCCGTCATTGGCCTGGTCTTTGTCAGCTCTGATGTCTGTCAGCACCTGCAGCGAAAGGGAAAGCCTCAGCACGTGGGCTTCCCAGCTTCCTGCTTCTGTCTAATTATGCCTGCACTGCTCAAGAAAACAGGAAGATGGAGAAACAAGCATCCCATATACACAGTACAGAGAACGGACACGACGAGACTCCACTCAGATCACCGTGCTCAGGCGACCTGGGGCTCCCCAAGCCCCCGAAGGGCACCGGAGCAGGAGACCCGAGGCCTCCGAGCACCGGTGGACGCCTGCAAACCCCCGCTGGCTCTAATCTGCGCCGACGCCACCGTGGTGATGGGCAGCACGAGAGTCAGGCTACTGCTCCGAGCTCGTAAGTGAGCGGCAGCGCGGCTTCAGGCACTATCTAATCCCCGGGGCTGCGGGCTGCCGTGGGGCCCTCCAGCACCTGCTCAAGGTTTGACGCGTCGGGCAGGAGTGTGAGCCATTCCAGCTTCAAGTGCAGCTTCCCTCTGGGCACCTCGTCCAGCGTGAACCACTGCGGAGCAAGTGAGACGGGTCAGCCAAAGCCCTCCTGGATCAGACACACGAGACGAGCCGCCTCGACAGCCCCAGAAGGCCCGAGCCCTGCCACGGTCAGCTCCAGGCCTGAGAACGAGCTGCTGGCCCCAGAAGCTGACGGCAGGGGCCGCTCTGTGTTAGCGCACCGACCCCAGTGCCATCCCTGTCTAACATGCAAGGACTCAAAGGTCCGCTCCTACCACACGGCACTACCAGGATTCTACGTATGGACTTCCATAGAATTTAGGGGCCAGGAAAAAATGTAACATTGATCCCAAGCACTGAGTCTTAGTATCAGACATGCTAACAAGTGTGCTTTTCCTCATGACTATGTAACAATAATCGATTCACACTTGTTTCAGCTTAAAAGCCATCAAGTTGTTAACGAGGATGGAGTTAGGAGAGGCGCCCGCTGCAGGGCGTGTCTGGGGGGCCCAGCATGGCGCGCGGCAGCAGGGCCACTGAGACGCCTGTCCAGGGTGTGCCGTGTGCAGCTGAGAGCAGCTCTCAGCAGGGACTTGCTTAACTGCGCCTTACTTATCCAAGTCCTACCCATCTTTAGCAGCCACCACAAGCTTCCCGTTCCACCCTTTCTATTCTGACAGCAGCATCTCGCTTGAAGCCGCGTCTGTGGCCGTCAGTCCATGATGCGCCTGTGGGTGTCCTTCCTGGGACAGTGTCTCATCAATTGCGCTGCGGCCCTCTGCTGTGACCCCCCCACCACCTCTGAACGCCCGACTCTCGGGAGCTCCTCTCAGACTCTGCCTGACTCCGAGGCAGACCATGCCGGCCTGACAGAGTGGGTGTGTGTCGGGATCCTGGGGGATTTTGTGTTTCTGGCAGGTGCTGATTCAGTTTCAGTTTGCTGGTACTGGAAGGCCTAAGTTCCCGAGGTCTGTGAGCGGCTGTTAACCTCTCAGACCGCCTGGGATGGTGGCAGTGGGTACTCGCCATCAACAGTCACGAAACAGAACAATATTCAAAGGAAACTTACTTCATCTAAAAGGCGCTCCTTTTCAACTTCAATAAGATCAATCATAAGACTATAGAAATAACAATACAACAACTTTAGAACACAGAAAACCACTTCTGAAAACTGAGATAAATTTAAGCATTACTCTATGAAAAAGTACTCCAGAAAAGCAACAGAATGCTACAGTTATCAAGAAACATGCTTCATCCTCCAAGCTTCCTCAAGCTTCCACCCGGGTGTGAAGTGAACAGGGAAGACGCAGCGCTGCACGGCTGCGGTCAGGGCTGGGAACACTGGTCC
>SJYC01051292.1:0-14032 GCA_006408675.1 Madoqua kirkii | reverse complement strand
GGCAGAAACAGTCCCCCCTTCCAGTTCTTTCCAAGCCCAGGCCCTGTGACGCAGCAGATCACTCTGAGAGACACTTTCTGTGGGCAGCTCGGCCAAGCGCCCGAAGTACAGCCCACGACACCCAAAAGGCACTGGTTACAGTGCTGATCCCCCCAAAGGCCAGGCCCCTCGTGTGGAGACACGCGGGCATCTGCTCACGTGAGGGGCTGTACCTGGGACATGAAGGGATGTCCAGATGCACTGCATGAAAACGCACACAGCAGTACACAACTAACCTCACCGGGGAGCACGTCTGTCAGTGGCCGGTTATTCACTGAGACAGCTCAATGTGATTACGGTTTAAAATTGTGTGGGGATAGGGGTACAAGGTGACGTATGTTTAAGGATGGAAAATCAAAGCAAAGAGAACTGCGCACTGAACAAGCACGCCACCAGCACACAGCGGGGAAGGGCAGGAGCGGACCCCGGGGAAGGGCGGACCCCGGGGAAGGGCTCTCGGCACCCACCCCTCACCTCACACTAAGCAGCCGCTACTCCCTCACCTCATACACCTCGTTCCACTTTGGACTGAGGTTCTCCTTGATGACCTTGCTTTGGAAGATCTGGTTGCCAACTCGAATCACTCCATAGGGGTCTGACTTCCCCTTGACAAGTCCCTTAAGGTAAGTATCTTTTCCCTGAAGATCCTGAGCTTCAATAAAATGTATCCTCAGGACACCCTGGAAAGAAGAAAGAGCAGACTACTCACCGGTTCACCCGCAGACCTGGAGCAAAGACTGGCTGGGGCACAAGACAGAGCCTCTCCCCTGCGCAAAGAAGGCAAACACGAGTGCCTCAGGGGCAAGACCACGGGGCCCAAGGCTCTGACCAGAGGCCAGAGACGGAGGCGCCGGCGTGGGCTGCTGACCCTCCTGAGGAGGAGGGTGCCTGGGCAGTGCCGACGGCAGGAGCGAGGCAGACGACACAGGGCCTCGTGGGCCTGGAGCAGTGCGGTGTCCTGGTAGGAACCCCACGGGCGCTAACCGCAGTGGAGACCACCACCTGGGGATGTATGTGACTCTTCCTAAGTCCTTCATACGCAATGATCACTGCACTGCATTTTTAGAATAACCCTATGAAATACTGTCATTAAACCTATTTTATGGATAGGAAACTTAAACTCTGAGATACATACACTCACAGACAACATAGTTCTTTCCCTAAGATGTTGCTTAATTGATAAAAAAAAATCCACCCATATTTCTTTCAAGGTAAACACAAGTGGTAAAGTTATCTTTTGAGGGGGTAGCATTCTATACACACTTTGAGTTACCAGGTACTGTTCATGAACCAATCAGCACAGGATGACATACATTTTTACAGATAAATATATGGCAGGCTCTTGTGGTCTCGGGCTGAGGCTCTCTAGTTTACTCAGATGAAGGAGCTTCCAAGACGTGTGGTCACCGCTGTGTGTGAGGTGCCACCCCAACCTACAGACGCAGACACTCTGAGGAAGGCGCTCCCAGTGCAGATGCTGCCAGGACCCAGGCCGTGACTCAGCCCAGCCCTGCCCGCTCACCCCGTCCGGGGCTTAACACCCATGGCACGCCTGCCGCGTCCAACCCTGGAGGACTGCAGACGGCCACCCCTCACGCCTGGCAGGAGCCTGGCACAAGCCTGGCACAAGGCTCCCAGCTCAGGCTCAAGCGCGCATCCCACACCCAAGCAGAAAGCGCTTTCTAGGCAGCGAGCAGGTCGCCACAGCTGCCCTCTACACCCTGCAGTGACACCTGCAGAGTTGCCTTCCCGTGAGTGCCTCTGAGGCTCATGAACTGCCCTTAGGTCTCCGAAAGCTCTAGGCCAAGTGGCCCTTCAGTCCAGTCCAGGCGCTCAGTCGTGTCCGACTCTCTTCGACCCCATGAATCGCAGCACGGCAGGCCTCCCTGTCCATCACCAACTCCCGGAGTTCACTCAGACTCACGTCCATCGAGTCACCTCCCAAGGACGGGCAGGACAGACCACTTTTACAGCATCAAGATCCACATGGCAAGGTCATTGTTAGGAGAAATACAACACTCAGCACCCACGTACGTGAAAAGTTCCTTCAATCTATTTTAAGTGTTCATGAACACATGCTTACCTTTGGTACCGGAAATCGCAGCTGAGCTATTTGAACTTCGCTGACAAGAGGGACTGTGATTCGGTTGGGAAGCACCAGATAGTTTGATATTATATCCAAAATGATAGTATCTGATAAACCACTGTTAGGTGGAAGGTTAAAAAAAAAACACAATGATCAGACACTTCATGTTAGTTATCACCCGTAACAGTGAACGTGGCATAAACACGATACAATATCCCACCAAGAGGTCAGAGCTAGTTCCCCTAACACAGCATTTATGCTGCTATGGGGACAATCATGTGGGATTTACTCTAAGAACATGAGGTAATGTTCTGGCTACATTTCTCAACGTCCTAAATCACACTCATACACTTCCACATAACTTTATCACTGATTTAACACTGAATATACATACAATTTCTTATTTTAACATAAACTATTTCAAACATACATAAAAGTGCAGAGAATATGAAAACAAGCATTTACTCATTTCACATTTATTACACCAAATTCATCTTTCTTGTTATATATGTAGAGCTCCTAAAGAAGTAAAAGAATTTACAGTTCACTCGTCTTTACACTTTATTAGGTGCTGAATGCTGTAATCAATTTGAAACAGTATACGCCACTGCACAGAGAATTCAGCAGCAAGAATAGAGTTGTGGGGGCTAAAGAAACTAAAGTACTTTCAATACCCTTTTTGTCTATTCTTTGCAAATGTAGGTAAACGGAGAGTCAAGGGTCTCTGCAACACCACTCCTGAGGCACAGAACCTGAGCTGCTCGGCTGTGCCAGACAGCCTTTCGCCAGAACTGCAGAGTCTGAGGAGAAACTTGCAGGACTTTTCAGAGGTCAGCATTACGGACAAGGCAGAGGCAAAGGAACCACAGCCGGAACATTCCTGGGACACAGTGACAGTCCTATCGCGCCCCGAGAGATGACCCAGCCTCGCTACAGGCTGGGGCCCAGATGCCAACCAGGGCGTGGAGGCTCAGTGCCAGCACTCTCAGTTCAGCGTGGGAGACACACGCCCCAGACAGCTCCGCTCTGGTGGAGGCCAGCTAACCAGCGTCTACACCCCAGAGGGACTCGGAGGGCGTGAGCCGGCAGACACTGGATCGGTGCTCCCCAAGCTGACGACGAAGTGGTCCCTCAAAGCCTTAGCACCCAGCACACCTACTTCAGGCAATCTCCCTGCAGAAGCCCGAGTTCTGTTTATTTTGAAAAATCTCCTGAGACAGAAGGCCCCTCACTGCTGACACAAGTGCTGCAGGAACCTGCTCGCTGCCCGGTGGGGGGCTGCGCTCACCTCCCGTGGATGCCTGTGCCCTAGCAGAAGGCCCAGCGGGCACCTCCACCAATGGCTCCCGAGCGGGCATGCACACCCCCGAGCCGCCGCTCCCCCGTCCTGACTGCGGCAGGGCTCAGCACACAGCCCGGCTTCCTCACGCCTTCCGCCCTCCCGGTCTCCTGGCCCGGCCCTGCGCATCGCCCACAGCCTCACCCCCACACTCGGCTCAGGGCTCCTCACTCCGCAGCGGCGGGGAGAGCGAACGCGTGTGGTGAGGGGAAGCGACTCAGGCGCCCTGCCGCCTCCTCGCACCTCAGCTTCTGCTCTGCAGCCACTGCAGGGAGCAGGCAGGCGTTCCTTTAGGAGAGCTTGGGGTAAGATTTCATCATGTTAGGGTCAGAACTATTAAATATTTACTTTTACAAGATGAGGTCTGCCACAGCTGTTACTTGATAAAATCTTCACAAAATACTGGCCCAAGTTTTATGTTAAGTATACATGCTCATATTTTATCGCATGAAATTTATATAATTATATATAAACTGTGTCATATATGCTGCTCAGTCGCTTAAGTCATGTCCAACTCTGTGCGACCCAAGAGGCGGCAGCCCACAAGGCTCCTCCGTCCCTGGGATTCTCCAGGCAAGAACACTGGAGTGGGTTGCCATTTCCTTCTCCAATGTCATATAAATATACGTAATTTCAAAGGAGTATTTTACTATATTTCTTTTATACCATGGCCTCATTTTTGCATAGTGTACGTCTGTTTCCACCTGTATTTCTAATATACATGCATATATATTCTTAACAATATATGCAATCCTATATAAACCTAATATATAAGAATGTCTTATATGTGTATGAAAATCTATATGTAAAACAATAGCTAGAAGGTATGCCACACAGGGTCTGTCTTCATATAAACTCACGAAATGAACCGGAGCTGTATCTGTGTGTCCTCGTGTACGTGCGTTTCTCCCTTCCCACGGGTCTGGGACTGACTCCAGAGCTGCGGGCTGCGCCCACCGGTTCTCTCTGCCTCAACGCTACCTGCAGAGGAGACGCCTGACAAGCACGGTCTACTGAGGGGAGGCAAGCAGAACGCACATTCTCTTCTGCCCTAAGGAACAGCAGGGACTTGCTGTTTTGGCCACTGACCAGCACCCTTTCCTCCAACTCCTGGAGTCCTTCCTTTGAGGGCCTTCTTGTCCTTCACTGCAACTTTTTCAAGGAATTCTCTGCCTCCTCTCAGGGTGAGCACGAGACCCAGACCCGATCATCAGAAGCAGGAAAATTTGTCCAAGGAAAGGTGGACAAATAGAGGTCAACTCTGGAACTTTGCTGGAACTAGAGGGACATTTGCTGGAATCTTCTACTGAGGTTGCTAAGCATGCCACAGAACAGAAGCTAGAAGCTGCTACTTCACAGCAAGAGCCTGCCTGGCAACAGAGCCACACACAGAAAGCATGGGTCAGGAGCCGTCCTGCGGATACCAGTGTCTAGCCCCGTCTGGCCACCCGACAGGGCCGCAGGCGCTCTCCACACGCCTGGTGGAGACACTAGAGCACATGGAAAGCAAAGACTCCCAGCGCGTCCCGTAGCTGCGCGCCGAGGCTGACTCCTCCCTGCCCAGGAGGATCGCGTCAAGGCAGAGAAGGCTGGAAGGGACAGGGCAGCACAGCTTCAATGCAGTCAGAAAGGGCTTGTCTTGAAACATATAAGCTTGAAAACTTTTTAAACTTTTCTTTATTTTTCTGGGGTATTAAAACACCAAAACTGGAAAGACACCTCATGACAAATGAAATGGCTCCACTGAGCCCCAACAGGGCTCGTGTGCAGCTGCAACCCAGAGCCTGAGGCGCGACTCGGGTTCCGGAGCCTGTGCACCCTGCCTGAGAGGCAGAGACGCTGCGGGGGTATGGCGCTCAGCCGCCGGGCTGCCTCACTGCACGGACAACGCACATGCCGCCAGCAAGCGGCCACAGGGCGTGACAGAGTACTTACTTCAATCCAGGAATGTCGAGAAGATTAGTCAGTCCTGTCCAGTTAATTTCTAAAAGCTGTTTTTAAAAAAACGGCAAATATAGTAAGTATGCAAACTACTTCTAATCATCATTATCAAATTGTACAAGTCTGTTTCTTCATAAATGAAATGGGCTACTCAGTACATAATGCTGTCCTATTTTGATTGTCACTTTATAAAGTATCAAAGCTCTTGTCCCTTATTGGCACTGACAGCTTGCGTGTTCTTATGTTTTTTGATGTCATAATTTTCTCCAGTAAAATCATAATTATTTATATACCTACCCTCCTATTGATGAGCACTTAGAGTATTTGCAGTTTATGTTTTTTGTAAGTAATGGTCATAGCATACACCCTCTTCCCACAACACAAGAGATGACTCTACACATCTACATAGCCATATTGTCAATACCAAAATCAGACTGATTATATTCTTTGCAGCCAAAGATGGAGTAGCTCCAAACAGTCAGCAAAAACAAGACCGGAAGCTAACTGTGGCTCGGAGATCATGAGCTCGTTATTGCAAAATTCAGGCTCAAACTGAAGAAAGTAGGGAAAACCACTAGGCCATTCACGTATGACCTAAATCAAATGCCTTATGATTACATAGTGGAAGTGAGAAATAGATTCAAGGGACTAGACCTGCTGGAGACAGTGAGTGAATACTATGGATGGAGGTTCATAACACGGTACAGGAGGTGATAACCAAACCCACCCCCAAGAAAAAGAAATGCAAGAAGGAAAGGTGGTTGTCTGAGGAGGCCTTGTAAAGAGCTGAGAGAAGAAGAGAAGCAAAAGGCAAAGGAGAAAGGGAAAGATATTCCCAACTGAATGCACAGCTCCAGAGAATAACAAAGAGAGAGAAGAAAAGTTTTAAGTGAACAATGCAAAGAAATAGAGGAAAACAATAGAAAGGAAAAGACTAGAGATCTCTTTATAAATTTGGAGATACCAAGGGAACATTTCATGCAAAGACAGGCACAACAAAGCACAAAAATGACAAGGATCTAACAGAAGCAGAAGAGATTAAGAAGAGGTGGCAAGAATACACAAAAGAACTATACAAAGAAGCTCTTAATGACTCAGATAACCACGATGGTATGATCACTCAACTAGAGCCAGACATCCTGAGGGGGCCTTAGTAAGCATTACTATGAAAAAAGCTAGTGAAGGTGATGGAATTCCAGTTGACTTAGTTCAAATCCTAAAAGATGATGCTGTTAAAGTGCTACACTCATTATACCAGCAAATTTGGAAAACTCAGTGGTGGCCACAGGACTTGAAAAGGTCAGTTTTCACTCCAATCGCAATGAAAGGCAATGCCAAAGAATGTTCAAATTACTCTACAATTGCACTCATTTCACATGCTAGCAAGATTATGCTCAAAATCCTTCAAGCCAGGCTTCAGCAGTACATGAACAGAGAACTTCCAGATGAACAAGTTAGATTTAGAAAAGGGAGAGGAACCAGAGGTCAAATTGCCAACATATGCTGGATCATAGAAAAAACAAAGAAATTCTAAAAAAACGTTTACTTTCTGCTTCATTGTCAATGCTAAAGCCTTTGGCTGTGTGGATCACAACAAACTGTGGAATATTCTTAGATGGGAATACCAGACCACCTGACCTGCCCCGTGAGAAACCTGTACAGGAGTATGTCAAAGCTGTATATTGTCACCGTGCTTATCTAACTTATGTGCAGAGTACATCATGGGAAATGCCAGGCTGGATGAATCACAAGCTAGAATCAAGATTGCAAGGAGAAATATCAACAATCTCAGATATGCAGATGATACCACCTTAATGGCAGAATGTGAGGAGGAACTAAGGAGCCTGTTGATGAAGATGAAAGAGGAGAGTGAAAAAGCTGGCTTAAAGCTCAACAATGAAAAAACTAAGATCATGGCATCCAGTCCCATCATGTTATGGCAAATAGATGGGGGAAAAGTAGAAACAGTGTCAGGTTTCATTTTCCTGGGCTCCAAAATCAATGTGGATGGTGACTGAAGCCATGAAATTAAAAGACACTTGCTCCTTGAAAGAATAGCTATGACAAAATTACCCAGCGTTTTAACAGAGACATCACGTTGCTGACAAAGCTCTGTATATGCAAAGCTACGGTTTTTCCAGTGGTCATGTATGGCTACGAGAGATGGACCATAAAGAAGGCTGAGGGCCAAAGAACTGTTGCTTTTGAACTGCGGTGTTGGAGAAGACTCTTGAGAGCCCCTTGGACTGCAAGGAGATCCAGCCAGTCCATCCTAAAGGAGATCAGCTCTGAATATTCATTGGAAGGACTGATGCTGAGGCAGAAGCTCCGATACTTCAGCCACCTGATGTGAAGAGATGATTCACTGGGAAGGACCCTGATGCTGTCAGGACGGCTCCTGACCCATGCTTTCTGTGTGTGGCTCTGTTGCCAGGCAGGCTCTTGCTGTGAAGTAGCAGCTTCTAGCTTCTGTTCTGTGGCATGCTTAGCAACCTCAGTAGAAGATTCCAGCAAATGTCCCTCTAGTTCCAGCAAAGTTCCAGAGTTGACCTCTATTTGTCCACCTTTCCTTGGACAAATTTTCCTGCTTCTGATGATCGGGTCTGGGTCTCGTGCTCACCCTGAGAGGAGGCAGAGAATTCCTTGAAAAAGTTGCAGTGAAGGACAAGAAGGCCCTCAAAGGAAGGACTCCAGGAGTTGGAGGAAAGGGTGCTGGTCAGTGGCCAAAACAGCAAGTCCCTGCTGTTCCTTAGGGCAGAAGAGAATGTGCGTTCTGCTTGCCTCCCCTCAGTAGACCGTGCTTGTCAGGCGTCTCCTCTGCAGGTAGCGTTGAGGCAGAGAGAACCGGTGGGCGCAGCCCGCAGCTCTGGAGTCAGTCCCAGACCCGTGGGAAGGGAGAAACGCACGTACACGAGGACACACAGATACAGCTCCGGTTCATTTCGTGAGTTTATATGAAGACAGACCCTGTGTGGCATACCTTCTAGCTATTGTTTTACATATAGATTTTCATACACATATAAGACATTCTTATATATTAGGTTTATATAGGATTGCATATATTGTTAAGAATATATATGCATGTATATTAGAAATACAGGTGGAAACAGACGTACACTATGCAAAAATGAGGCCATGGTATAAAAGAAATATAGTAAAATACTCCTTTGAAATTACGTATATTTATATGACATTGGAGAAGGAAATGGCAACCCACTCCAGTGTTCTTGCCTGGAGAATCCCAGGGACGGAGGAGCCTTGTGGGCTGCCGCCTCTTGGGTCGCACAGAGTTGGACATGACTTAAGCGACTGAGCAGCATATATGACACAGTTTATATATAATTATATAAATTTCATGCGATAAAATATGAGCATGTATACTTAACATAAAACTTGGGCCAGTATTTTGTGAAGATTTTATCAAGTAACAGCTGTGGCAGACCTCATCTTGTAAAAGTAAATATTTAATAGTTCTGACCCTAACATGATGAAATCTTACCCCAAGCTCTCCTAAAGGAACGCCTGCCTGCTCCCTGCAGTGGCTGCAGAGCAGAAGCTGAGGTGCGAGGAGGCGGCAGGGCGCCTGAGTCGCTTCCCCTCACCACACGCGTTCGCTCTCCCCGCCGCTGCGGAGTGAGGAGCCCTGAGCCGAGTGTGGGGGTGAGGCTGTGGGCGATGCGCAGGGCCGGGCCAGGAGACCGGGAGGGCGGAAGGTGTGAGGAAGCCGGGCTGTGTGCTGAGCCCTGCCGCAGTCAGGACGGGGGAGCGGCGGCTCGGGGGTGTGCATGCCCGCTCGGGAGCCATTGGTGGAGGTGCCCGCTGGGCCTTCTGCTAGGGCACAGGCATCCACGGGAGGTGAGCGCAGCCCCCCACCGGGCAGCGAGCAGGTTCCTGCAGCACTTGTGTCAGCAGTGAGGGGCCTTCTGTCTCAGGAGATTTTTCAAAATAAACAGAACTCGGGCTTCTGCAGGGAGATTGCCTGAAGTAGGTGTGCTGGGTGCTAAGGCTTTGAGGGACCACTTCGTCGTCAGCTTGGGGAGCACCGATCCAGTGTCTGCCGGCTCACGCCCTCCGAGTCCCTCTGGGGTGTAGACGCTGGTTAGCTGGCCTCTCCACCAGAGCGGAGCTGTCTGGGGCGTGTGTCTCCCACGCTGAACTGAGAGTGCTGGCACTGAGCCTCCACGCCCTGGTTGGCATCTGGGCCCCAGCCTGTAGCGAGGCTGGGTCATCTCTCGGGGCGCGATAGGACTGTCACTGTGTCCCAGGAATGTTCCGGCTGTGGTTCCTTTGCCTCTGCCTTGTCCGTAATGCTGACCTCTGAAAAGTCCTGGCAAGTTTCTCCTCAGACTCTGCAGTTCTGGCGAAAGGCTGTCTGGCACAGCCGAGCAGCTCAGGTTCTGTGCCTCAGGAGTGGTGTTGCAGAGACCCTTGACTCTCCGTTTACCTACATTTGCAAAGAATAGACAAAAAGGGTATTGAAAGTACTTTAGTTTCTTTAGCCCCCACAACTCTATTCTTGCTGCTGAATTCTCTGTGCAGTGGCGTATACTGTTTCAAATTGATTACAGCATTCAGCACCTAATAAAGTGTAAAGACGAGTGAACTGTAAATTCTTTTACTTCTTTAGGAGCTCTACATATATAACAAGAAAGATGAATTTGGTGTAATAAATGTGAAATGAGTAAATGCTTGTTTTCATATTCTCTGCACTTTTATGTATGTTTGAAATAGTTTATGTTAAAATAAGAAATTGTATGTATATTCAGTGTTAAATCAGTGATAAAGTTATGTGGAAGTGTATGAGTGTGATTTAGGACGTTGAGAAATGTAGCCAGAACATTACCTCATGTTCTTAGAGTAAATCCCACATGATTGTCCCCATAGCAGCATAAATGCTGTGTTAGGGGAACTAGCTCTGACCTCTTGGTGGGATATTGTATCGTGTTTATGCCACGTTCACTGTTACGGGTGATAACTAACATGAAGTGTCTGATCATTGTGTTTTTTTTTTAACCTTCCACCTAACAGTGGTTTATCAGATACTATCATTTTGGATATAATATCAAACTATCTGGTGCTTCCCAACCGAATCACAGTCCCTCTTGTCAGCGAAGTTCAAATAGCTCAGCTGCGATTTCCGGTACCAAAGGTAAGCATGTGTTCATGAACACTTAAAATAGATTGAAGGAACTTTTCACGTACGTGGGTGCTGAGTGTTGTATTTCTCCTAACAATGACCTTGCCATGTGGATCTTGATGCTGTAAAAGTGGTCTGTCCTGCCCGTCCTTGGGAGGTGACTCGATGGACGTGAGTCTGAGTGAACTCCGGGAGTTGGTGATGGACAGGGAGGCCTGCCGTGCTGCGATTCATGGGGTCGAAGAGAGTCGGACACGACTGAGCGCCTGGACTGGACTGAAGGGCCACTTGGCCTAGAGCTTTCGGAGACCTAAGGGCAGTTCATGAGCCTCAGAGGCACTCACGGGAAGGCAACTCTGCAGGTGTCACTGCAGGGTGTAGAGGGCAGCTGTGGCGACCTGCTCGCTGCCTAGAAAGCGCTTTCTGCTTGGGTGTGGGATGCGCGCTTGAGCCTGAGCTGGGAGCCTTGTGCCAGGCTTGTGCCAGGCTCCTGCCAGGCGTGAGGGGTGGCCGTCTGCAGTCCTCCAGGGTTGGACGCGGCAGGCGTGCCATGGGTGTTAAGCCCCGGACGGGGTGAGCGGGCAGGGCTGGGCTGAGTCACGGCCTGGGTCCTGGCAGCATCTGCACTGGGAGCGCCTTCCTCAGAGTGTCTGCGTCTGTAGGTTGGGGTGGCACCTCACACACAGCGGTGACCACACGTCTTGGAAGCTCCTTCATCTGAGTAAACTAGAGAGCCTCAGCCCGAGACCACAAGAGCCTGCCATATATTTATCTGTAAAAATGTATGTCATCCTGTGCTGATTGGTTCATGAACAGTACCTGGTAACTCAAAGTGTGTATAGAATGCTACCCCCTCAAAAGATAACTTTACCACTTGTGTTTACCTTGAAAGAAATATGGGTGGATTTTTTTTTATCAATTAAGCAACATCTTAGGGAAAGAACTATGTTGTCTGTGAGTGTATGTATCTCAGAGTTTAAGTTTCCTATCCATAAAATAGGTTTAATGACAGTATTTCATAGGGTTATTCTAAAAATGCAGTGCAGTGATCATTGCGTATGAAGGACTTAGGAAGAGTCACATACATCCCCAGGTGGTGGTCTCCACTGCGGTTAGCGCCCGTGGGGTTCCTACCAGGGACACCGCACTGCTCCAGGCCCACGAGGCCCTGTGTCGTCTGCCTCGCTCCTGCCGTCGGCACTGCCCAGGCACCCTCCTCCTCAGGAGGGTCAGCAGCCCACGCCGGCGCCTCCGTCTCTGGCCTCTGGTCAGAGCCTTGGGCCCCGTGGTCTTGCCCCTGAGGCACTCGTGTTTGCCTTCTTTGCGCAGGGGAGAGGCTCTGTCTTGTGCCCCAGCCAGTCTTTGCTCCAGGTCTGCGGGTGAACCGGTGAGTAGTCTGCTCTTTCTTTTTCCAGGGTGTCCTGAGGATACATTTTATTGAAGCTCAGGATCTTCAGGGAAAAGATACTTACCTTAAGGGACTTGTCAAGGGGAAGTCAGACCCCTATGGAGTGATTCGAGTTGGCAACCAGATCTTCCAAAGCAAGGTCATCAAGGAGAACCTCAGTCCAAAGTGGAACGAGGTGTATGAGGTGAGGGAGTAGCGGCTGCTTAGTGTGAGGTGAGGGGTGGGTGCCGAGAGCCCTTCCCCGGGGTCCGCCCTTCCCCGGGGTCCGCTCCCGCCCTTCCCCGCTGTGTGCTGGTGGCGTGCTTGTTCAGTGCGCAGTTCTCTTTGCTTTGATTTTCCATCCTTAAACATACGTCACCTTGTACCCCTATCCCCACACAATTTTAAACCGTAATCACATTGAGCTGTCTCAGTGAATAACCGGCCACTGACAGACGTGCTCCCCGGTGAGGTTAGTTGTGTACTGCTGTGTGCGTTTTCATGCAGTGCATCTGGACATCCCTTCATGTCCCAGGTACAGCCCCTCACGTGAGCAGATGCCCGCGTGTCTCCACACGAGGGGCCTGGCCTTTGGGGGGATCAGCACTGTAACCAGTGCCTTTTGGGTGTCGTGGGCTGTACTTCGGGCGCTTGGCCGAGCTGCCCACAGAAAGTGCCTCTCAGAGTGATCTGCTGCGTCACAGGGCCTGGGCTTGGAAAGAACTGGAAGGGGGGACTGTTTCTGCCCTACCAGCTCCTGGTCCTCCCTGCCAGTCTGTTGCCGGGCCTCCCCACTAATGAGTGGTGGTGAGGGCCCAGCCCTGTCCGGGGCTGCTGTGGGAGTGGAGAGATGTCCGCACCTGTGGCCCCGATAACTGGGGGCCAGCGCAGTGCCGTGCGCGAGGGGAGCATCCAGGGGCTCCTGCCGTCAGCCCTGTCTCGGGCCTGATAGTGGGGCCTGGGCGCCGATGCCAGCTGCGGTTGCCACTTGGAACAGACGCTTGTAGGGGTGAGACAGCCATGCCCCGGTACCTTCCAGGCTCGGTCTATGAGCATCCCGGACAGGAACTGGAGATCGAGCTCTTTGACGAAGACCCAGACAAGGATGACTTTCTCGGAAGGTAAGTCCTCAGTGACCAGGGGTGTGGACCCTTCCTCTTTGATAGTCACTCTTAAACTTGTAACATCAGAGCAGGTTTATTACATGTTTACATGTGTGTTAAAATGGCTTTTTGATGCCAGGTTCGTTTCACCTTAGACTTCTTAAAACATGTTTTGTTCCGAAAACAATTTTTACATTTAAGTAAGAAAAGGAAAGCTAAGTTAAATAAAACTTGAAATTTTTCTTGGCTGTGCTGCCCCATTTAAGTGCTCAGCCACCAGCTGTGGCCCCACACGCAGCCCAGCTCCCCGGCCTTGCACCCAGCAGGCCGCTGGGCTCTGGGCTCTAGAAACAGGTTTGTGAACTTCTGATTTGTTACTGGCCTATGGGGGTGGAGATACATGGTAATTTACATTGTGCCTGTATATTGGAAAAATAAATACTGAGTTGTTTACTTAAATTGAACGTGTACAGCTGAAAAAATGTGAACTATCAAAAAACACACTTTAGCCTAATCTATAACTATATAGATTATATAGCTATATATGCTGAATATATATATATAACTGAATTTCTTGTGGCAAAAAAGATGGAAGGGTAAGTGACACTGAACAGGTCTGGTTTCATCAAGGATGGCCTGTGTGTTAGG
Organism: Madoqua kirkii; assembly: GCA_006408675.1. Taxonomy (NCBI): domain Eukaryota; kingdom Metazoa; phylum Chordata; class Mammalia; order Artiodactyla; family Bovidae; genus Madoqua; species Madoqua kirkii. The sequence continues at coordinate 352 of SJYC01051292.1, read as the reverse complement.
CTGTGACCTCAGAATTCATTTGTGAGACCCTTTATCGAAGAACAACCAAAAGGTTGTAAGCAAGGCAACGAACAGATGAGATTTGCAGTAAAGCCTCTGTTAGATTCCGGCGTAAGCGGCTGAGACCGGGGGCTGGCTGGGCCCCGGGCGTCTGTACTGGAGCAGGGGCCGCGGGGTGTGTGGGGCAGCGAGCAGGAGCAGAGGGGCTGCGGAAGGACAGGTGTGCGATTACGGTCGAATGCGCCCGCCCCGCACACCCTGGGCGCCCCTGTAGACCCGCCCGCCCCGCACACCCTGGGCGCCCCTGTAGACCCGCCCGCCCCGCACACCCTGGGCGCCCCTGTAGACCCGC